>VUQJ01029651.1:3236-16510 GCA_015108635.1 Andinoacara biseriatus
TGCACTTTAAGCAACATAAACATACATAAACATGTTGACATGTAAAATTAATTTTTGTATGTAAGTATGCTGTTGGTATTCAATCGCTATCTTTCCATCAGTTTCTTCATTAATTTGTTTGCAACATGTACTAGTGAAGCTAAAACTCATTTTAATTCCCAATGAAATATAACTTTTTACAGATAACTCAATTCAGTTATATTCTAGTTCATCTCTATAGCTCCAAATCACAACAAACAGTTGCCTCAAGGTGCTTCACATTGTAGGGTAAAGACCATAAAATAATTACAGAAAAACCCAACAATCAAAGCATTCCCCTATGAGCGAGCACTGGGCCACAGTGGGAAGGAAAAACTCCCGTTCAAGGGAAAGAAAACTCCCGCAGAACCAGGCTCAGTCATTTTTTGTGACCGGTTGGGGGTGAGGGGAGGGAGACAGGGCAAAAGACACAGTGGAAGAGAGCCAGAGATTAATAATAACTAGGCCAGAAATCGAACAGTCAACCTTCCGGTGACCTCCTCTACTTCCTGAGCCTAATTATTCAAGACCTTGTATTTAAGAAGAAGAATTTTATATTCAACTCTGGATTTAAGAGGGAGCCAGTGAAGAGAAGCCAACATGGGAGAAATATGCTCTCTCTTTCTCGACCCTGTCAGTTCTCTAGCTGCAGCATTTTGGATCAGCTGAAGTATTTTCAGGGAGCTTTTAGGAAAGCCTGAGAGTAATGAATTACAATAGTAGCCTAGAAATAATAAGCGCCTGCTTTTCAGCATCACACTGAGGCAGGATGTTTTTAATTTTAGAAATATTGTGCAAATGCAAAAATAAAGTCCTACATATTTGGTTAATACGTGCATTCAATATGTGCAACACATAACACATAACCTATGACACATAACACATTGAGCATATGTATTCACTCATTTTAATGTGTCTGAATGAACAGCTGTTGTATCCTGTATACTGTATCCTGTCAGTCAGTCATGGTTGGCATGACTCTGCAATGTCACATAGAGATCTGGAGTGATGCCTCTGGATTGGCAGACGGAGATGTACCGGAGAGTGTGCTCCAACTATAGGAAGATTGCGCTCCTCAACCTCCCTGGGAAGGTCTCTGCCAGAGTGTTGGAAAGGATGTCCATTAGTCAAACCTCAGGAGGAACAACACGGTTTTCAATATACTCACAGACCAGCTTTTTGTCCTTTTAAGGCTATTCAAGGTCTCGTGGTTGTTTGTCCATCCAGCCTACATGTGTTTTGTAGACTTGAAGAAGGCATTCGACCGTGTCCCTCAAGGTATCCTGTGAGGAGTGCTACAGGAGTAGGGGGTGTCTGGCATGTTGTTATGGGCCATTCAGTCCCTGTAAAACTGGAGCAAGAGCTTGGTCCACATCGCCAGCCATAAGTCTGACTCATTTCTAGTGGGAGTTGGACTCCACCAGGGCTGCCCTTTGTCACCGATTCTCTTCATAATTGTTATAGACAGAATGTCTAGACATAGCCGAGTGGCAGAAGGCTTCTGCCTTGGTGGCCTCAGACTCTCATCTCTGCTTTTTGTCGATGATGTAGTCCTGTTAGCTTCATCAGGTGGTGGCTCCCTCTTGGCTATCAACTGATGACCGGGTGGCTATTGACACCTAGTTTTCACAGCCAACATGTGTTTTTATGCTAATTTCACTCAGAATGTTTCTGAAAACCTAACAATCCCACCCCGCGCACACACACACACACACGCACAAACACACACACACACAAACACAAACACACACACATGCAGTGTAAGGTGTGGAATGCCTGCACTTTTAATGGGTCGACAACAGTATGCTCGGTCTTAAATGGCTAACTAAAGGTTCCAGAACACCGTTCCAGATCACTTTAACCCCTGACTGTGCACCAGTGCACAAAGCAAGGTCCATAAAGACATGGACAAGTGACTTTGGTGTGGAAGAACTTGACTGGCCTGCACAAAATCCTGAACTCAACCCAACAGAACACCTTTGGGATGTATTAAAGAGGAGACTGTGAGCCAGGCCTTCTTGTCCAATATCAGTGTCTCCTGACCTCACAAATGTGCTTCTGGAAGAATTGTCAGAAATTCCCATAAACACACACTAAACCTTGTGGAAAGCCTTCCCAGAAGAGTTGAAGCTGTCATAGATTGGTGGCCAACATTATATTAAACCCTTTCAATTGAGAATACGATGTCATTCAAATTCATATGTGGGTTTGATGGCAGATGAGCAAATAGTTTTGTCAAGCGACAGATGTGTTGGGGCCACAGCTGCAGATATGTTTCTACCCTCACCTTTGGTCACAAGCTTTGGGTAGTGACGGAGCAAGCTCGCGGATACAAGCAGCAGAAATGAGATTTTTCCAAAGGGTGAATATCAAAGGCAGGACTATGACAAAAAAAGTAAAGTTATGAGAGGAGTTGAGGGTGCAAATCAGAAGAAGAGAAAGAACAGATGTGCAACAGTGCTTGCTGATGCTGATATACCACAGATATGTGCATGTATTTGTGTGTGTGCGCACGCGCGCGCAGGCGTGTGTGTGCATGCATGTGCACACATCTTAAATGAGCCTAAATACAGAGGGAAAGGATTGGAACGTTAGTGATACAGTGCAACTTCTTGGATCCTGGAGAACTTCTTACAGGCCAGAATGTAATTTTGGATTTCATTGTTCAACACTGCTGCTTGTGAGTGATTACAGGCCTGACTGAAATGAATGCAGGCCTCTGGCTTTGTCTCAGCTTGAGGTTTGCTGACATCTGAGCGCTGGCCACTTTCAATCACATAAAGCCTCTAATGTACCAAAAATGCACTAGTCATTATCCTAAATGCAGCAAAAATGTCAAATATAGGCTTGAGGGTCCAAGGTAGAGCAGATCAGTGGCACTAATGTATACACACAGAGGACTGTGTCATCATGTTAAGCAGTCCTGTAAGGTATCCATATTTATAAATCCAATCTTTTTTGTGGGCGTTTGCGCTAACATAATGTTTTCTGATTAGAAGCTTTAATTGCTTTGCCTACACCAGTTTTAAGTTTATTGCTTCCTATCACATCCCCTGGTATGGAAATGTCAAAGTCAAAGTTAGGGAGGGGAGTTTTAGCCTAACTGTGAGAAAACACCTCCTGAAGATCACATAGCTGTAACATAGTACCTGCTAGCCGTCTGGCTAGTTTTCCCCATAATCTGGTTGCTTTCTTAGCTTGTGATCAAGAGCTGGGCAGGAGGCAGAATCTCAATGCCAAGTCAATGCAAAGGATACACTAGAGATCCTTTATCAAAGTGTTGGGATGGCTGAATTAATTAGGCTGTTTCTTCTTCTTCTTCTTCTTTTTCTTAAAATAGGAGGCTTGAGGCAGAGATGAAGTGCTGACCCAACAGGTGTTTATTCACCAACATTGACAAACACAAAACATACAGCCCAATGGTGGGGCAGGGTTCCAGCAACAGTCTCTGATATTTACTGGCAGCCTTCTCCTCTTCTTCTTCTTCTGATTCTACTTCTTCTTCTTCTTTTGGTTTTAATGGCAGTTGGCAAACCATCTTAGAGGTGCATTAACGCCTACTGGACTGGAGTGTAACTGGCAGCCTTTTATGGACTGCTGTTAAGTAATCCCAGCTCCCAAGCCTGGGGACTCTTTTGGCTGGAACACTCATTGGGAAACCGCACAGGTAAGAACTAATCTTTCAATCCAAATGTTTACTTTAAGATTTAAAAATAAATCTGTCCTCCTAACTATTAGAATGTACATCCAGTACATGTTAAAATGTAATACTTCCTGTTGACTTAACCAAACCTGTAACAGTAATCAACATTTTTGTTCCCAGGCAGACCTTCACCGGTACCAGCTGGAAGACTGAAACCCACGAAACAAATACAACATTTGAAACCTTTTTATGTGAACGTATTCTTTTAACCTATTATCTGTATAAAGTAATGGAGAAGACCTTCATTACAGAAAGGAAAAAAAATTATGCCATAGAATAATTTAAAGAGAATTCAAAGAGATATGTGGATATGTTTTGAACTTTAAAGAATTTGTTAGCGCATTTGTGCACCTTTGTGTTAGTGCCTTTGTTCATTTCCAGATCATCACACACACACATAAAAATGTTTGCTTCATAATTTGTCAATTATTGAAACACGTTTGTCTTAATACACAAATGATGAATGAGAACTTCTAGTCACTTTAAATTGTACCAATTAATTTTTTGTATGAAATAGAAGAACCTATGACTGATCAGCTGCAAAAATTTTGGATGGCATTATGTCAGAAGGAAAATCTCAGAAAACGAAAGATTATATTATGTTATATTATATTATATTATATTATATTATATTATATTATATTATATTATATTATATTATATTATATTTAACTGACAGCGGGCTTTGGCAAAGTTTGGCAGCTGGTTCATGTTTGTTCATACACACAAGGCAGGACTGTCCAATGTTGAAAAGAGAAGTGGTTAAAAAAATTCTAATGGCCACTTGACTGACGCAGTCAACATCCATAGACTGCCATCTTAAAATACTGGACTTCATTGCAAAGTATAGCCTGCTACAAAAGTTGTTTTTATTTCTTCAGGGTTAAAGTCAGGGGTGTGGCTGCTCTGCTGTGAGTCTGTGAACTGGATCTCTGAATTGTTTTTGTGCTGTTGGTTCCTTTTGGAGCATTTTTATGGCATTATCAAATAGTATGTGCAGCTGTACGGTACAGACTGTGCAAGAGGTTTGTGCTTCAGCTTTGGTGGGGGAAACTCCAGTATTTTATTAGTGTGTTACTTTGCACTAAATAGCATAAATGTGTGTCTGTGCACCTGTAGAGTCTATGGATGCAGCTTACTTGCAAATCTTTGGTAATTTAGCGCTACTCCCTCCCAACTAAATATGGTCACTTTTGGTTCTAAAACACCAACACAGGAAGAGCGCAGAAGTAAACAGATGATGTCATGATTACTACATCTCTCTTTTGTAAACAGTCTATGGTTCAAATCAATACTTTGTACTGGTTTTATTGAAAATTTTCAAATTCTCATTGTAAATGACAAATTTTGACATGATCTCCACAACCTGGCTGCACTGTTGTTGTCATGTTGTAATTTTTAACTGAATTCACAGGCTTTGCAGTGAAACACAGCACTAATGAGTCTCCCAGACTGGGTGAGGTAAGTGAGTCAGTGTGCAGAGAGGACAGGTGAGTCCTCTCAGAGCTGGGCTCAGTGTGCAGGTATGTGAAATAGGAAGCCACAGCAGAGAAAGCCTGCTCCATAGTCACATCCGCATGATGCAGCATACCTCTAGCACATGACTGCCTGTGCTGCAGAGCCATAAATCCACCGGGCTGCTTCTGATCTAACAGCAGAGCTAAATTAACAATAAATGTTGTCCCTCTTTTCTTTGGCCTCCTCAAGGTTTTGACAAAGTGTTTCCAGAGGAATCCTGCAAAAGGTTTCATGTCCCAGTGGTTCATATGTCAATGCGGAAATGTTAAATACCTTTAAGGACCTACCACATTTTGTTTCTCTACTCATGCTGCAGGCTGGGAGAGGTTGAGGGTTTGATTCTCTGCCAGGAAACTAATGTTCTGGTGTTACAGCATGGCTCTGCATACATCTTCTATAACAAACACACAGGTAGCCCACAGCTTGCACAATGTGCTATATCCTTCCCCACTTTAAACTTCAGACCCATTTTAGAGCCGTAAATACACTATCCGTGATGCATTCCATCATAATAATAAACATGTGCTAAGAGTGTGGTAGAGAAAACAGGCCCCAGGTGAGTTGGAGAAACATCTCTGGTTAAATCTGGCACATGGAAAGTGAGTCTGGTTTTATGAGCTGTGCCAAGCAAATAAACAGTTTGGACACATCACAGCAGCGAGACTCGATTCAGTGCATTTTTTCAGACCAGTCTTCAGTCCAAAAACTACTTTAAGTGAAGTCTGTGTCCACAGATATGTGAACTGAAATCCTCCAGCAGCTAAACGCAGTCCAACTGGGATATTTAAGGCTTTGTAAACTCACAGCTATGCGGGGTATCATTTATTAAGCTGTTTTCTCACTGCATGTCAACACCAGCACAAGACAGCAGTTAAAATAACATGATGGATGATGGTGGATTTAAAATCCCACAAAATGTACACCTCAGCACATGATAGAAAGCTGGACTCTTATTTGAAGAGAAATCAAAGGAGTCTAACTTAACTACATTTTATAGACACACACACACACACACACACTTACATCACACAGTTCCTTGACTGCACCCAGAACCCAACTGTTCCCCTTCAGGTTTGCCTCCCTGTGACAGTTTTTTCCTTGTTTGTTTTGGTTTTTGGTTTTTTCACATTCACCAGAGCCAGACTGTTACATGGAGTTTTATTGTCATGCCCTGAGGCAGTCGACAGAGGCTTGTGTGTGCCAGCATGCTGTTGTACACTGGAACATATCCATGCACCTCACTAATTTTATGCATCTCTTTGAGGAGTAAACCAGTAGTGCCTAATACATTACTTTTCTGAGTAACATTCCCAATACTTCAGGAAGTATTGGAATTTTATGCTTGGGTGCAATTAGCAATCACCAACCACCACAGGCCCTGTAGCTGAAGTGGACCAGGGCATGGTACACTTAGTGGCGCCCCAAGCAGTTAAACTAGTCAAACAAATGCTCTGGCTTAGCACGAATCACTGAGTGGGAGTACACCCTCAAAAAGTCTAGAAGATCTGTGACTAAGCATTATTTTATCCATGGATATGTTTAGAGAGCTAATAAAGCACCTCACGCCAACTCTACAGGAAACCTACAACTCTTGATTTTTACTCATTCCTCACATGAACTACGGGGAAATGTAGTGATTAGAGGGAAAGTTCCTCTTTCACTTAAGAGTAAGTTTTATTGGTGCACAGAGGAGGAAAGAGGGTGCAATGATAGGATAGGAAGTATTTTTATCGCTGTCCCTAAGCTGCGCAAAGGCCAAGCATTTCATCAGCAGCTATCATGCAGGCCAGAAATGCTTGGCTGTTGTTTCTTCAGTAGGCCTCCGGAGAGCCAGAACGAGGCAGACACCCCGTCCTGCAGAAAGGAAGAGATTGCTCAGAAGATACCGTTAGGAGACATGATTCAGGCTGAAAAGATTTTTTTATAAGGAAATCTGTCCTGTCCTCGGAAACAAATGTTTCTTCCACAGAAATGTGAACCCTGTAGGAATTCATCATCACATAATCTGCTTTTGCATGCAAAAGCAGTCAGTTTCAATGCCTTGGTTTGGTGGGGAAAAGTAATAAAACATCCATACGAACTTCTCTGACATGCCTTTAAAGCTGTAACGCTAAATATTCAGATAAACCTGAATTTTGTACCTACTCCCTTATAACAGGAAGAAACCTTTATCAAACCAGACTCATGGAAGATGGCCACATGTGGTTCTCATTTAGGATGAAGGGAGAAAGGAAAGGAAAGAAGCAACCTTCGACTGCTCATACAGTACATGTCTTTTATATACAGTCTGTGGTGTCTTTAAAACTTTCCCTCAGAGACACTCAGTGGCAATGGTAGACTGCCACTGGAGTGTGAGAAGTTGTAGATGATTCATAGCTGCAAAATTTTCCAGATTGAAAAAAAGAGGAAGCCAGGTCTCCTGATGCACTCTGTGTCTGGTTTAATGGTTGTCTGCTCATCTTTAAACTATTCTGAATGCAGGAGACATTCCTCCAATACATATTCCCATATGGCATTCGGGGACTAATGGTTTTCCTTGGCTTGGTCCTCCAGCGATAAGTGAATTGTATCTGGCACGACTTTCAAATCTAAGCAATGCTGCTCCAGAAACTTCAGGTAATCTTGCATTCTCTGAAGGTCTCTGCCCAACTTCAAATTACACAAGATCTGCTTTTCACCAACTAAGGATGAGGACATGAATGTACGACATTAGGAGCCTGTTTATTTAGGTCTAAGCACCTGTGTAGTGTGACAACAGGGATTTATATTGTGAGAGCAAACAGCTGGAAAGGCTTATCCCTGTGTCACAGTGGGAACACTGCTGGGAAGAGAAACACCTGCTCAGGAATGGAGGGGGGACTTTGGATCAGTCACTTAAATCCAGGCTGCCAAAAAGGTGGCTGAGGCACGTGTCATTATGAGTTTAGATTTTTGCATTCTTCTTTGAGGCGACTTTTGTGCTTTTGCACTCCATAAATAAAATGTAATTGAATATTCGCAGGATTTGATTTCCCATGCAGTTTTTTTTTCGTGGCTTTGGTTTGTATTTTATTCCTTGAGTCCCTCTGTATTCCTGCCTCCCCTTGTGGTTCCGTGTCTGGTTTAGTCTCGAATCTGTGTGTTTTGTCTTTTGTCCTTTTGTGTCAAAGTAGTGCTTCCCCCGTTGTGTTGGCTCTCTTCCAGCTCAGTTTTAGTAACGGTTATAAACTGGTTAGTTCCCTTTCATGCTCCCGTTCTGTTCCTTCAGTTCTGTCTCCGTGGTTGTGTTTCTGTGTCAAGTTTGTGTGTTTGAATTTTTGTCTCAGTGTAAGTTGTTTCCTGTTTTATTTCAGTGGTCTTGATCTCCCGATTTGTTCCCACTGTGTTTCCCAGCTGTTTTCCCTATACCTCATTACCTTGTGTGTATATTGTCTGAGTCTTCCCTTTGACCTTTGTTTCCCTCTCAGTTCCTTCTCCTTTTATTCAGTGTTTTGCCCTATATTCCTAGTGTTTTGCATTCCTGGCTCCAGCGCTGCCACTGTTTTGTGTTTTGAGAGATTTCAGGATTAAAGCTGTGTTTTGAGTTCCTGTCTCGTCCTCCGAGTCCTGCATATTGGGTCCATATCCTGCCTGCCACACAGCCATTTATGACAGACGGACGCAAGCAGACATAGACCCTGCAGTCTCAATTTTTTTTCCAGAGGAAGTCTTAACCCATATTAAGGATTATTCCCAGCAGGTGTTAAATGCCAAAAATGCCCCATAAGACTCATACACTTAGTCTTCTTTAAAAAAATAAACATTTTTATCCAAGCCCTGGCTCCTGGTGTTCCTGCTATTTCAGAAACACGTGATTTAAGGCCAGCCAATGATAGCACTATGATTTATGTTTCTGAATCGGCAAATTAAACTGTGTTCTGTGCTCCTGATAATAGCACAATATTTCTGAGCTGGTCAATGCCAATATCGCATTTTCTGTTCATGAGCCGGCCAACATGAAGACTAAAATCTTTGTTTCTGAGCCTGTTTCTGCACCAGCTGACGGGTTGTTTTTTTTGCCACGTGCCCTGTTTGGGAGTTTCTGAGCTGGAGAATTGCACTTTCTGCACTTTCTTCTTATAAGTTTGAAATTTCAAGGATTGGATTATCTGTTTCAGAGACAGACAATCTTGAGTCTGTCTTGCTTTGCTGAGTTGGCTGGGACAAAGACTTTGTGTTGCTCAACCTGAAAAAACAAAGACAGAGTTTTATATTTGTCAGCTTGTGAAAATAGAGATTGTTCATTGTGAACCTCATTCTGAAACTGTTTGTGTTCCTCATTTGAAAACTGTTGGTATTCTTCAGTCTAAGATGAATTGTGTCCTCAGTCTGGAGACTTCTTATTATGCTCCTGAAATAACCTCAGAAGGCTGACAAGCCTGGACATCCCGAGCTGGAGCTGCTGCAGCCCCAGTCATCAGAGGAGACTGCGTGCCCCAATAATGTGTCTCTGTTAACAGAGACCTCTATAGGCCCTGCTGTGAACCCTGAGCTTCCAGTGCAGGTGGTTCCAGAGTCTGGGAGGCTTCCTGTACCACTAGAACCTGAGTCCGCGTGTCCTGCTGAGCAGCTGCAGCCTGAGAGCCCAGAGGCTGTGGATCCTGTTCCGCTGGAGCCTGTGAGTCCAGAGCCAGTGGGTTCCTAGTTGCCTGCACAGGAGCCCAAGCCTGTGTCAGTGGCTCCTGCGCGACCTGACTCCAAGGGTCTTCTCCACCAACTCGTCCCAATGCCAGAGAGTCTTTTTGTCACCAGCTTCCAGAGGGGTCCCATTGCCTTGGTCGCTGGCCTCCTCTGAAATCTCTGGTGCGCTCCTGTGTCCACCATAACCAGCTTCCAGAGGTTCTCCTTCATCAATGCACGCCTCCAGCCAAGACACTGGAGGTGCCCCATCAGCTTTATGGCACGTATATACTTTATTTATTGGCAGCATTCTGCGTGAATTTCACACTGTGAAGAACAGGGCATTGGGAAAGGGCCTATAGATCAGAGCATTGTGTATTTAAAACACCTGAAAGCAAAATCACTTCAAATATTATAATATACTGATATATCTTTTAATTGATTGATTGCCTTGGTCACAAGAGGACATCGATTGTTGTAGATTCTTTACCTTACAATATGAGGCACCTTGAGCTGACTGTTGCTGTAATTTGACACTATATAAATAAAATGAATGGAATGAAATGATTCTAAATATTCTGGGTCAGCGAAAAAAAATTCTTATCTCACATTGACTGCTCTGAAGCCCCTCAGCTGACACTCAGCTGGTCACACTGACAGGAAGCACATGGTAGCTCAGTGTTATAACATCGATAGAAGAAAAATACTATCAAAGCTGGAGGTCCTGAGGCTAAAGCTGAGAAAGCTGAGAAAGCTGTTGTTCAGCCAAAAAAAACAGGTCCTGGATGAAATAAAATTTCTATAACTGAGATTCAAAAAAAAAAAAAGCCAAAAAACACCATAACTCTGTTAATCAAGGCCTTAAAATATTTTAGGCCTATTGTTGCTAGTTATTTTGACGGCAAAAGAATGAGAACATGCATACAAGTGGCTGAAATAAACTTTCTCTAATGGATGGCTCAGCTCTCCCTAGAGACAGGGTAATAAGTTCAGTCATTCAGGAGGGCCTCAGAGTAGAGCTGCTACTCCTCCACATCAAATGGTGTCAGCTGAGGTGGATACCTCCTGGGCGAGGTGTTCCAGGTATGTCCTACCAGGAGGAGGCCCCAGGGTAGGCCCAGGACACACTGGAGCTCTCGGATGGCCTGGGAACAGTTCAGTGTTCCTCTGGATGAGCTAGAGGAGGTGGCTTGGAAAAATGAAGTCTACACTTCTCTGCTTAGGCTGCTGCTCCAACAGCCTGGCCCCAGATAAGTGGAGGAAACTTGATGGATGACTGATTTGTTGTTATGATTTTAGATTTTAACCTTTGTTGAGATTGGTGTCATGAATTGCAGAACAACATGAATTATTTATGATAACCTGGCACAATACGCCACATGCAATTAAAGAGTTGCTAATTTGTCATATTTTAATAACATCTTTTGAACATCTTTTGCACTAACATGTTTTCATATCCTATTTAACATCAGTTTATTTTACATTCTTTCCCTTTTGCTGGAGTTTAACATGCAATGTTCATAATGCACAAATCAGGGTTCGACACAGTTAAGTCACATTTAAAGTATGATTCATTTTTGAAGAATGTGATCAAATGCTTTGATAAAACAGAGTGAAAAGAGGTGAATGAAGAATAAAAACTCTGTATCATGGGAAGCTCTCAGCAGCCTAGGCTTATTACAGCATAACTAAGAAAGGGTTCAGGGTCACCTGATCCAGCTTTAGCTACCTAACTATAAACTCTATCAAAATGAAAGTTTTAAGCATAATCTTAAAAGTAGAGCAAGTGTGTCTCCTGAATCCAAACTGGGAACTGATTTACAGTAACAGGAGATAGGCATGATAGCTGAAGGCTCTGCCTTTCATTCTACTTTTGAAAACTCTAGGAACCACAATTAAGTCTGCAGTCTGAGAGTGAATTGTTCTATTAGGATGATATGGTACTATGAGGTCTTTAAGATATGCCAGGACATGATTATTCAAGATTTTGTATCTGAGAAGAAGGATTTTAAATTTAATTCTTAAGATGGAAAAAATATGCTCGCTCTTTCTAGTCCCAGTTAGTATTCTCACTGCAACTAAAGCGTTTCAGGGAGCTTTTAGAGCAACTTGATAATACTGAATTACTATAGCCCAGCGTAGAATATAAACTAGCTTTTCATCATGGTGAGACAGGATATGTCTAATTTTAGTGATATTGCACAAATGTATGAAGGCAGTCCTCCATATTTGTTTAATGTGCTCGCTGAAGGATATATCTGATCCAAAACAACTACCAGATTTTTCAGTGTTACTGAAGGCCAAGGTAATGCGACCTAAAGTATCTGTTTAGGCACCTTGTTTCTAAGATTTTTTATGGTCAAGTACAATAAACTCTGAATTTAAAAGCAGGAAATTACAGGTCATCCAGGCCATTATGTCTTTAAGACATGACTGTAATTTAACGAGTTGATTGATTAAATGAATAAATAAGTCGGGGTGTCATCTGTATAGCAACGAATATGTATGCAGTTTTCTAATAATATTGCCCAAGGTAAGCATGTATAATGTAAAAAGTATTGGTCCCAGTACAGAACCCTGTGGAACTCCATGGATAACTTTTGTGTGTGAAGTAGACTCCCCATTTACATGCACAAATTGAAATCACATAGGATCAGATAAATATGGCTCAAACCACTGTAGTGCAAATCCTTTAATACCAACAATGTTTTCTAACCTCTGTAACAAAATATTGTGGTCAGCAATAATCTGTTCTGTTCTGTCTGTTCTGTGAGCAAAACAACTATTAGTAATTATCGTATGGTTTTTATGTTACCATATAAAGGGCCTTGAGGTGACTGTTGGGATTTGGCGCTATATAAATAAAAAATTGAATTGAAATCACTAATCCACCTCACCAGGATCTACAGTGAAGGCATTCAGATTGGATGAGTGTGGCCAAATGGTTGAAAATAGAGGGAGGGTGATAATTACTGAAGGGGTGGCTTTCCCATAAGTGTCATGCCCTCGGGCTGGTTGGTGTCTTTCCTCTCCCACTCTCTCCGTGTTTGTGTGTTGCGGGTGTGTTTGTAGGTGTGTCCGGGGCCTGCCTTGGAGTCGGTTCCCCTAGTCTCCTCCTACCTGGGCGGGGCTCACGGACGACTTCTCCACACCTGCTACTAATCTCCTCATCACCCTGGCTCTTCTTAAACCTCCAGCAGATCATCAGTTTTCGCTGGATCATTGACTGTTCAACAATCTTTGTGCGAGGTCCAGCCTGCCTACCCTGTCGCCTCTTGGTGTTTGGAGCCAGTCCTCAGTTTTCCCCTGCCTGTCCTCTGTTGGCGTGCCCCAGCCTCACGTCCTTGCCTTTTTCGTACTCACTGTAAATAAATCTTGCTCTGCAACCTACTTGCGA
>VUQJ01029652.1:0-10059 GCA_015108635.1 Andinoacara biseriatus
TAGTTTGTTTTCCTATGAGTTATCATATCTAGTGTTTTCATAAGTTTCTATATATTACTGTGGTTTCTTTTATTCTGATGGGGATACGTTTGTGAAACTTTTAAAGGAGCTGTTGAAGAAACTGCAGTCCTGTTCACAACCCCCACAGAGCGCACACATACATACACATACACATATACACAAGCATACAGGAAGTCACGTATCCCTGGGTAATGTTACTTAATAAAAACCGCTGCAGGAGGAAGTTGCGCCGAGAAGCTACTTCATCTTTGACTCAGGTGCGGAGATTTCCTGTTCCGTTCCTGAGATCAGAGGGGTTGTACCGTTCTCCCCGCTAGCGGAGAAACCTTGAACTGTCTATGTGTGAGTGTTCTTTGTTTTATAAAATGATCTGAACCTATCAGAAAGTCCAGTTCATGTGAAGAAGTAACAGTAAAAATAAAAATGTTGAATACCCAGAGTTAAAAGGGTAGCACTCACGCCACATTAGCCACACTTGACAAGGGAAACAAAATTGTCATGTGGCAGGCTTGACAGAGAAACAAGCGTGACATCCCAGCGTACTTAATGCCCAGCCACCCTGGGACAAAAAGTGGTTCCTCCCAAGGCCAAAACTCCAAAACACAAGATAAGCAACATAGTGTATGCTGTCCAGTGCAGTAAGAAGTGCTCAGCCCTCTACATTGGAGAAACCAAACAGCCTCTTCACAAACACATGGCCCAACATTGATGAGCCACCTCAACAGCACAAGACGGAGCTGTACTGTACATCTGCACCCAAAGGTCAAAGGTCACTCTTTGAGGATGCCAGTGTTCACATTTTAGACCAGGCAGACCGATGGTTTGAAAGAGGAGTAAAAGAAGCCATCTATGTCCACTATGAATGACCATCACTGAACAGAGGAGTTGAAGTACATAATCAACTGTCCACCATCTGCAATGCAGTCCTGAGCTCCCTTCCCCCCTTCCTCCACCCTCAACCCCCACTCGCACCTTTCTTCAGGTGACCTCGATAGGTCACATGATAGTGGGGTGAAGTCTATCAGTGGTTTCACCCGAAACCACTGATTGTAATAGTGGATAGTTATGAAATCATTTTGCTGCAACTGTGTGCGTGCACCGCGCTGGTCTGAAAAGTAATGCAGCGGTCTGCTGAGAAAGCAGCAGAGTCCCATATGGGGTTTCCCTGAGCTTTACGATAGCAAGAAAAGTAGAAGCGAGTGTCTTGTTGTGGATGAATTGTGATGAAAACACCAACATCCAGTCCACCTGAGGACCTAAGCGCACAAGGCAGCTACGGAAACCCAAAGAAAAGTCCGTGCGGGACTGTATGAAAAGCATCTGCACACGACCACAAGGTAATTAACACACAATCCAGCTACACAAGCACAAATGTGGACATGACATCGGCCACTTGGATAGGTTGGGTACAGAGACTCCACAAAAATCCAGCACTGAAGTCTAATTAGTGAGCATCCAACCAAGCTAGCTCTCTGAGCAGCTCCAAAACTGAACCTGATGTTATGGAGAGTCTGATCTTCAAAGTGCTATGTTAAACTCTATGTATGTATGTATGGTTTCTTCCTTTAGCAGCAAGGTCACAACCTTAGGTCCGAATTGACCTAAGCAAAAGGAATTTATGATGGGCCCCTTTTGGGCTCTCCTGTCCCCTAAATAAGGAACTGACCATGCACTCATATGGTAAACAACTTTATGATGGTTGAAGCTGTTCTCCACACCTATATATGGTAGAAGTTAGAAATGTGGGAGTTGGCCAGAAGGGAAACAGTATATAACCTTTGCACACCCTTTTCTGAACTGAGTTTGGACATTTGGCTGAGCCACTCCCGGGTGATTTTGTAGAAACACCTGTATTGACACTGTCTGTTTTGTAATAAACTACATTTTGCACAAGACCTGTCGGCGAGGGTCATTTCTCCAGGAAGCACACTCACCAAAGAAGATACGACGCTAGACAAAACAAGCAGCAATAAAATACAACACAGATAATAAGTAAAAATGAAGAGATTTTTTAAAAATTAAACACACACACACACACACGAACAGGGTAAAGTGTTAGCAACGAAAAGATGCTACATCATTTGATGAAAATGAAAATCATCAACCTACAGAAGCTGAATTCAAAGACACCCCGAAAATCATAGTGAAAGAAAGATGCGACAGGCTAGTCCAATTTATCAAAATTTCATTGTAGCAACTCAAAAATGGTACTAATTAGTTTGTATTGCCCCACGTGCTTGCATGCTCCTAATGAGACGATGGATGGTGTTCTGGGGATCCCCGTCCCAGATCCGGATCGGGCATCATTCCGCTCCTGTACAGTCTGAGGAACTACCTGACGGCATCGGATGGACGAAACATGATGTCCCGGAGATGCTCTACTGGATTTAGGTCAGGCGAGCATGGGGAGTGTAACGATAGGTAGGAATGCACTATAATATTATTTCATTTTCTCTTCATTCTCTTCTTCTTCAAATATATGACCGCAACTGGATTTGCAAAGTGTTTGGTTTACTCTGAGATAATTCCCTATACGACCACCAGAGAGCAGCACACACCCACATATGACACACACAAGCGCTCCATGTTTGGTGAAATCTGAGTCAGTGACAGAGAGCTGACAACAATTAACAAGCATTTTATTTCTGTCTTTCTTTCTTGAATACATCAAATCATGCATCACTGAAATAAAGCATATACACTGACTTGGCAATATGCAAACACTTCTTTTTTTAATGTGGAAAATAAAATCTGGATTTCTAATTTAAAGTCAAAACAGACAAAAGATAAGACAAACACAGATTTATGCATTTATTTCATATAGACAAAATACAGTTTTACCTGCTGTAGCGTGGCGAAGCAAAGCCAAACAATCTACACTGTGGCTTGCTGTGTTAATCCTTTCATACCGTATGCATTAATGCCCCCACTGCTTATTTGTTCTGAAGTTTCAGGGGATAAAAATGAAGAAGTGAATAAAAGGAAAAGATTAACAAAAGATAATATAAAAAGAAAGAAGGGATAAGTGTGTGAGTAATATATAAACAAATTACAGGTACTAAAAGGAAGGAAGGATGTGTATGAAGAAAGCAGTAAGAGGAAAAGCAGGTAAAGATAGGGAAGGCTGAACTGCTGAAAGATGGCAGCTCCAATTCCAATAATGAGGAGACAGTCATTTTACACTCAGAGCTCAAAGCAGTGTGTGGTTTTATCCAGCTAACTATGTCTGAATTTAGGTGGTCCTTTGTTGGAAATGTGAGAGGAGATGATTACAGTGAGATGAAGAGATACTCGCATTAATCCATCCTTTGTTTAGAGACAGGAAAACATCCGGAGCTGGTTATAATAGGGTAGGAATGCCAGCCAGACCAGCAGAAAGGCCCCTCGACTCAGCCCTCCACGCTGTTCTGCTCCACTCGCTCTCTGATTAAAGAGAAAAGAGGACCCCCACACACACACTAAGATTCAGGTCATACTGAACAGATATTGTGGTTGAGCTTACTCATAAGCAGAGCTGTCTTTGGGATCACACAGCGTCATGACACACCATCAGACTCTCCAGCCGCGTCCTTTGACTTAAATGGCAAAATTAAATGCGGCACAATGCAAGCTGAAAAATGGAAAATTAATCTCTCCGTCTCTCCCTCTTTTTTTCCTGCAGCATGCTTCTCTTGGAGTATATGTCTGTGCATGAGACAGAGGAGAAGGAGGGGGAGGAAAAAAGTATAAAAAACGATGGTGAGAGTTTGTGGAGGAGGTAGAAACAGAGACAGTGGAGTTTACACATGCAGGGCTGCTGGAAAAAGCTCTTTGGAAGGCTTTCACCTCTGTCATGAAGGCGACTTGGTAAGTAGTGCTCCTGCCACTTGATTAAAAACACATATCTGCATATTTCAGGCTGGTGACCACCCCAGTCAGGTACTACCGTGTCTTACTATTGTTGTTGGCAGAGTGGACCAAACACACCGTTTTGTTGGCCTGTTTTGAGGACTTGGTCTCAGGATTTGGTCCATAGAACCACAGATTTTCATCAAAATTTGTAGAAGATCGACCACTTCTGAGATTACCTAACATGAAGTTCTGTGTATTTTTACAAATATTTTCACTACACTAGTAACATTGTGACAGTTCTGATGTCCCTCAAGGACCTGTTATGGATCCTCTTGGATTTCTTCACCCCTTTTTTATGCAGGTGACATAAACCTCTCTTGATTACATATATGCTAAAAGTAGAAGATTCTGAATCTCCATGCTCTGACCATTTAAATTGTATTGTTTGACAGTGTGATGTCATCTAAACCTTGAAGTCTCATTCCACTAATTCATCACTTTTATTGCTTAAAAAAAGAAAGATGCTTTCAGCTTATAAAATCAGAAATTCTTTTAATCTCCTGGTATTTATATCCAGTGTAAAGCTCCCTTCAAAATTCTACTGTTCAAATTGCAGTGATTTCAGATTTGTGCAGTAATGATATGTTATATCTGAGAGAGAGTTGGATATTTTGAAGCTTAAATAGACCAAAAAAATTAGGATGGTTTGTTGTGGCACATGTCGTGAGGGGAATGAAACATGTTACGTTTATAACACGCAATGGAGCGCCAGTTGACTGCCTCAAGTTGCTTGCAGGTTTCACTCCATTTGTGAACTTCTGACCAGTTCTAAGGCCTATAGATAAGCATCTATAGATCCTGGAGCCTTTGCACTCAGTTCATCACTGCTTAGAAACCCCTTGCCAAAGGAATCCAAGGTAACTTCATTCTTCTGTGTAAACTTTATGTTTATTTCTCCAAGCAGGTCTTTTAATATAGTCTACAGCTTGTTTGTGTTCAACTGGAATATCTGCTCTGACTAAATCTCCAAAAATCTGGAATCATATCCCTTGTTTCTGGGTCGCTCTCTGCTTTCAGTTTTGTCTGAAACACATATGTAGTATGCCAAAAGAGAAGAGAAGTCGTAGGCATTCATGTGCTGTGGAGCCAGATTTTAATTTTTGTTGGCACCTTCGGACTCAGATACTGTAATGAAAGATCATACCTATATTTTAATCATCTGAGAAGAAGCAAAAATGTGGCATCTGCATAAAATATCATCTTCTTCCTCCTCACCTCAAGTCTCATCTCCTTAACTAAAATCAGGCTCTAACACATGAAAATGTGCATAAATATGCTTTATTTATTCTCAATATTGTCAAAACTACTTATTGTAAGCAGATTAGACACGTGATACTTCTGTCTCCAGACAGCTAACAATGAGCCAGCTGAACAACAACAATAGCTGGTCATAAGCTCACGTTACACCAGCTAATGTTAGGCTTGAGTGTCCTAAAAAAGGCACATTTTCCCTCTGATAAACAGTCTGATTACATTCGGGCATTGTATGAGAATTTATTTGCTGTCTGAGTTCACTAACAGCAGCTAACAGCAGCAAAAACAGCAGTATTTACTGACTTACAGCCTCCTCCAGAGTAAAAAGATGTGGATGCTTCTCACCCGGCATATTGATAGCAGTGGAAACATGCCGGCAGACCACAGCCATTATGGATTATAGTCTAAATTTAATGTTTTTGATCTGTCTTGGATGACTAAATCATGTTTGTCCTACAGCAGCCATCTAGGATTATGCTGTTGAACTGGGAGGGGTAAGAAAACACAATTGAGAGAATTCAGTGTGCAATCTGCTGACATCTAGCTGTGAAAATTTTATACAGTGTAACTTTAAAGGTCAAGTTTGTCATCAGCAAAATGTTTACAAACTTTATACTTCTATCAATTTGCAGCGGGACACCAATGGTGGGTAACTCTTTTTCTTTGAAAATTTGTTACTATTATGTTTTATTTACAATTATCATTTTTTCTGCATATTTCTTCTCTTTGTTTCTGTCACTGTTCTTCTATGCAAGAAGGATTTTTTTTTTGTTGGATTACTGGGAGGCATTCCTAATCGGTCATGGGATGCTCATCGAAACGTATGAGATATATTACAAAATATATATATCTGTCGTGAGCACACATACCTGGAGATAGCTCCATCACGGACCTAACACCACCTGAGGGTGCCATTGCCTTATCAGTCGATGTGCATGAACATGCGCTCAGGCACGTACACAGGCCTGCTTTCGCTCATTGTCTTGGTTGGTTTTAAACACCACATAGGCACACATGGATGCACACACAGTCACACACACTTTCTCTTCTTTCAAACAATTCCACCTCTCACACATTGCCGCCTGCTTACTCTCAGTCTTGTGCAAATGTTGCCTCTTGTCCAAACTGGGTGATTTGTGGAGGCTTTTGATGTGTAAAGTTGCAAAGACCTGGAGCTGGATCTGGACTTTGTCACAGTGCTGGGAGTCAGAGCAACAGAAGAAAAATGGCACTTTACTCCAAATCCAGAGCTGTTTCACGCCAAACTTTGAACGTATGAACCATCAAAGGTGGCGAATCTTTTGAACAGTTTTACATCACAGGTATAAATTGATATTACAAAGTTTAGCCTTACAGCAGCCCAGAAATCTCCCCAAACAATATATAACTAGAGTAGCTGTCTGATTCAGCAATAGCTCTCTTGGGTTCCCCCTTTGACAGGCCTGCATCTCCATCATCCACCAACACACTTGTCCGTCATCCTTTCTTGTGACGCTGTGCAATGTGGAGCCACTCCTGGTTCATTTCTTCTCCCTGCAGAATGAAAACATCAGCCATCTGGTCTAGAGGTGAAAGGTCAAATCTCAGGCTGGTAATGAGGATGGCGTTGCTAGGGGGATGTAGGAGGTGTGTGTGTGTGTGTGTGTGTGTGTGTGTGTGTGTGTGTGTGTGTACGTGTGTGCCACTGAGCCTTTCTCATGAGTGTGTCTGCTTCCTGAGTGAGCATTAAACATTAACGAGTCAGCTCTGTGAGTCTAGAGGGAGGACAGGAGACGTGAGTAGAGAGAAAGAGACAGCATGGACAAAGTCTCTTCAGAGAGGGAAAGAGAGGAAAGAAACATGCAGGTGACACACACACACACACACACACACACACATGCACATACGTGTATCTTCTCTTCCTTTCAGTCACTCTTGCCTCAAAAAGCTTTTCCTCTTGTTTATTGACTCAGCCTTCCAACATTCAGTACATCAATAGCTGCGGTCGATGAGAAAGAAAAAGGCACAGAGGATACTGCTGTGATGAAGGCGTGTGTGTTTATGTGTGTGTGTGTGTGTGTGTGTGTGTGTGTGTGTGTTCACCAACCTTTTCTTTCACCTGAGCCATTTCATCCAACACGTCCCACAATTTGTTCCAGTTATTTTCCACCATGACGGTAATAATTTCCCCTGCATTTCAGCTGGCAGTAACTATAACATGCAGGTCTATAAAAAGGTAAGCTGTTAGATAATAGTAACAGGTCTCATTTGGCCTCTGCAGCGGGGCTGCCTAATTGGTTGGAAATAACAATGGTGAGACTCAGCAGTGCAGTCAAGTACAGAGAGCTCACAAGTAAACTGAGTTATACTCACCCCCCTTTTATGCTTTTTAGAGACTATTATTTGTGTGTGTGTGTGTGTGTTAGTTGCCATGGAAATGCAAAAGATGGTGGTAATAATGGAATACTCAGAGTCCTCAGGAGTAGACCACCACCTTTTACACTAACCAGTAACCTTTGGAGGTATTTTAGTCTCTGTCCCCAGCTACAGAGCAGTTTAATCATCACGCATATTACTACATACATAATGTGTGTGCAAATAGTCCATTCGTCTTAGGGGGCCTGAAGCCTGGAGCCCACCCCAGCGTTCATAGGGTGAACACCTTGGACAGGTCGTCAGGGCTGATAGAGAGAGACACAGTATGAATTACTCACATTCATTCTGGGAAGAATATGCAAACTCCACACATAAAGGCCTCAGCTGGCCAGTGGATTCACGCCTAGGACCTTCTTCTACGGTGCTAACCATGATCATATACACAATAGACTATACTGTGAAATCCATATCAAAGATAAAAACTGTCATCAAATAATTCTGCAACTCTGCTCATAAAAAGAAAAAAACCATACCCGATTTAAACTTGCCTAAGGTCGTCTCCTTCTGCACCCCTGAAAACCTTTGTGCATGCCCATCTTGGATTTCCTTATGGACCTGGCTCTGACAGCAAACCTCAGCTTCTGTCGTAAACTGGTTTTCATGTTGAGGATCATCACAACGATGGTAGCTGGGGTCAGATGCCCCATAGGCCAGACGGCAGTGTGACCAGGAGCTTGCTCACATTGCCTTGGTTTTGCACCATTTATTCAAGTTTTATGAGAAAATCTTCTAATCCTGTGAAGGACTTATCAATAATGCACTTCTGTCTGAAAACCTTGATTTGTAGATAAATGGTTTTCCTTTCCTTGGGCAGTCACTTTAAAAAAAAGAAAAAAAAAAGCATTTTGCCTGGGTTGTCTCACTGACTGGGCTTTAAATCAGTTTCCTGAAATTACAGGACATAAAAATAAATCTGTGACAAACGAGTGGAGTCTTGGTGGGAGTGAGGTAGTGCTAACCACCACACCTGATGCTTGTAAGCTGCTAGCCAGAGAAACATGGTTCCAAAAGTCTTTCTGTAATCTACTCCCACATGGAACCAGCTTATACTTTGGATTTGCGAGATGGAAACCCTTCCTAATTTTAAGATTAAACTTAAAACGTTGCTAATAGTTTGATAAAACTTTTAGTTATGGTTGGATCAGGTGAATTAACACTTAGTTATGCTGCAATAAGGCCAGACTGTAGAGTTCTTTACCCTACAGTATAAATCACCTTGATGCGACTGTTGTGATCTGACGCTATAAAAATATAACTGAACTGAATTGACTTGAAATGGTGAACAGTTCAGAGAAGGAGTGAAAAGCAACATTAAAATCACAGACTATGCATTTACACTGAAAGGGTTTCTTGAAGCTAGAAATTATTCTATTTGTCACCACAGAAACATTCAGGTTTCCTCGCATTTACAGTTGTGATTGCTGCTTGATAGAAAAATAACCGCTGGCTTTTCATTTACACAGTCAAATGCTCTGCACGTAACATAGTGTGAAAGATGCCTTTTTAGTCTTTCTGCATAAAGATTCTCCTTGCAAATACACCTGTTGAAATTCAGGTCATAGATTTGAAAAGCTCTTTGCCCACAGGTGTTGAAACAGTTTGTCTCCTGAACAACAACATTTCAGTGCACCATTCAGAGGGCGCTGGACTCACAAATGTTTAATATTTTCCCCTCTTTGGTATCTTCTGGAATAAAGGAGGGTTGCTCGGTTGAGGCACTAGTGTTTGCGTGTGTGGTCTTTGATGTATTGATTACTTATATTTTAAAAATGTGAGCATGAATCTTTTCCTCATGGGAAAAGCTGAAGACAGTTTTGAGCATTTTCTTTGCCTGAGAGGCTGGACAGGTATAGTTTGTCTTAGACTGTGAATACCTGGGACAGCAGAGGAAATTGAAGACGTAATTCAGAAGAAGTCTGTGTTAGGTAAATAAAACATACTTTTCTGATCGACCTATAAGCCTTTTATAACCTCATTTTTTATTTGTACTCTGTATAAGCCTTAAGGAGACAGACCGTCCTTTAGAAAAACTTCTAGTTTCCGGGTGAATATGTGGCTGAGTGTGTGTGTTACTCTAAATTTATTTGCAAAGTCACATAAGGACATCTTCCCTATCTGGAAACATAAACCTCGCAGTCTAAGATGTGATTAAAGTTAGAGTAAGCCTTCAGGAAATTAATGTAAGTCTGTGTGCGTGTGCGTATGTGTGTGCACGCATGTGTGTGTGTGTGTGTGTGTGTGTGTGTGTGTGTGTGTAGCATATTAATCAAAAAATAATCATCATTTACAGGAACAATAAAGGTGCTTATCTGTCACAAATGAAAGGATAAACCTTACTAACAAGTGTGGACTTTTACGAGAGGTCACCAGACGAGTGTTAATAGGTGAACTCAGTGCAAGAGGATATTAATCAGGCATAAGGCCGTGATATAGATGAGTATAGGATGAGTAATAGAGGAGTACTAGAGTGAAAAATAT
>VUQJ01029662.1:0-13448 GCA_015108635.1 Andinoacara biseriatus
TATCCTAGGAACCACAAGTAATCCAGCAGTCTGAGAGCGAAGTGCTCTTTTGGGGTGA
Organism: Andinoacara biseriatus; assembly: GCA_015108635.1. Lineage (NCBI taxonomy): Eukaryota > Metazoa > Chordata > Actinopteri > Cichliformes > Cichlidae > Andinoacara > Andinoacara biseriatus. The sequence continues at coordinate 59 of VUQJ01029662.1, forward strand.
TACGGTATTATGAGGTCTTTAAGATAAGATGGGGCCTGATTATTCAAAGTCTTGAATGTGAGGAGAAGGATTTTAAATTCTATTCTAGATTTAACAGGGAGCCAATGAAGTGAAGCCAATATGGGAGAAATCTGCTCTCTCTTTCTAGTCCCTGTCAGGACTCTAGCTGCAGCATTTTGGATCAGCTGAAGGCTTTTCAGGGAGCTTTTAGGACAGCCTGATAATAATGAATTAATAGTCCAGCCTAGAAGTAATAAATGCATGAATTAGCTTCTCAGCATCAGTCTGAGAAAGGATGTTTCTAATTTTAGAAATATTGCACAAATGCAAAAAAACGGTCCTACATATTTGTTTAATATTTCCATTGAAATTAAAATGAATTCAAGGAGAACATGCGGCTTAACATGTCACTCCTGGTCCGATTGATGAGGGGCCTAGAGAAAACTACAGTCCTGTTTTTGCAAAGTTACGTATAATTCAATAGTAACTTTAGTGACCTCCAGTTGGTATAATCAGGTGTCATTACTGCCCATGTGAATTATTATTTTACCAAATCTCTGTTTAGCCTTAGCCAGCACTTTCAGATTTCCTTCTATGTTGCCTGCTCTGGCCCCTGGAACACAATCAAATATGGTCCACATTTCTCAAAACAGAGTCGCCAATAACCAGAGTTTGTTCTTGTGCAGCGCTGCGCCGGGTCTCCAGTTCACCGAGCCTGGCCTCCAAGGCTACAAACACAAGTCATTATCTAGATATTTATGATTAATCAGCTATACAAAAACACCACTGAGCACTGTACCAGAAACAGGAAGTGATGCAATACAGCAGTGAGAGCAAGCGCCATTATTTTATCAGAAAAGTTACTTTCAGCCTCACACAGTTAAATCTTCACTGAAATGCTCAGTTACTATCTGTCTTTGGTAATAAGAAAACAGTAATGGATTTGTTTTTTTATGTGTTTTGTGCTACTCACAAAGTAGTGACAGCCTCCATCTGCAGTCACACACTGGTTCACAGCCTCGCAGACCAGCCCGTTGCCTTTGTAGCCGGCCTTACATGTACAGTCACTCTGAACAGGAGAACATAGAAAACAGAACATTATCTCTTGAGAAGTAGGGAAAAATTTACCCTCATCAATAACATACATGAACTACCAGCTGAGGTCCCTGAGGACTTTTAAGACTTGCACTTTTAGCCAAAAGTACACTCCACATTATCACACCATCCGTTGCCTCTGGTATCACTTTGGTTTCATCATCTTAAGTGAACATTATTTGTGTTGTATTTATTTCTGTTCCCAACTTACTAAACTTCACACCGTGTCTCTAAAGGAGATCACAGACATGCTTCCGAGGAAGCTCATTTCCACCGTTTTTATCCTTGATCTCGTTCTTTTGGTCAGTTCCCAGAGCTGGTGACTGTAGTTGAGGGTGGGAACACAGCTCGACCGGTGAATCCGGTAACTCAGTAGCTTTTCTTTCCACTCAAATGACTCTTCACCACAACAGATCGGAACAGCATTCCAAATACTGCTGACACAGCACCAGTCCATCTTTCAGTCACTCAAGAACAAGACCCCAAAATACATGAACTCCTCCACTTGGAGCAGCAAATTCTTCCCAACCTGGCGATCCCACCTTTTTCTGAGAACCATGGCCTCAGAATTGGAGGTGCCACTTCTCATCCCAACCTCTTCACTCTCAGCTGTGAACCATCCCAGGGCGAGCTGGGGGCCACCTCCCGATTAAGCCAACAGAACCACATCATCTGCAAAAAGCAGAGATGATATTCTGTGACCACTGAACCCGACACACCTCCAGCCCCCGGCTGAAACAACTACAGACAACTAAAACTGAGCACACAGTTTTCCTTGTGTTCAGGACATGCTGGCTGTGGCTACCTGTCTGACTGTGCTTCTGGAGCAAAGGTAACACTTTCTTGATTAGCTTTTCCAGCGTCATACAGTCACATCAGCACGTCGAGTTTTCCTCATTCATTGCTGCTCAGATTCAAACTTGTAACAGCATCAGCTCTCCTTTCCATCTGTGACATGAACAGGGCATGACCACCTGTCTCAGATAGATCTGCGGAATCTCCAATGTTTCAATAACTTCCAGTCTGGGAAGTTCTCCAGGCAGATGATGAATGAAGCAATGGAGTCTTTCCCAGAGTACTCCTACCTCCTACCTCTCTTCATATTTAATGATACTGGGAGCCGTGGCAAACATTAACTGGATAAACAGTTCTATTTATTAAAACTGTAGAATTCGGTGCTTTTCGGGGTGGCTGTAGCTCAGCAGGTAGAGCAAGTCACCCACTGCTCGGAAGGTTGGTAGTTCGATTCCTGGCTACTCCAGGCTGCATGCCAATATATCCTTGGACAAGATACTGAACCCCAAGTTGCTCTCCGACGCAAACGTTGGAAGTGCTTTTATGAATGGGTGTGAATGTGTTTACACTATATAAGAATTAGTCCATTTACCATTTTGACTGGAGACCACCGGGACTCCAAAATAGTTTTAAAAGCCGTGGAAACCGAAACAGAAAACAATGACGTAACATCATTAGGAACAAACTGATTGACAAAGTCATGAAAGGTTGGAATGATGAAAACCTGTGATAAGGTCCGCACGGATCCCTGTCAGTAGGATGATGTTTAAATAATCTAACCATATTTCGCGAGTCCAAGTTTTTGCCCCTTTCACTTTTAATAATCCTGGGATCCCTGTTGCCACCCTGAGGACAGGGCTTAAACAGCTCTGAGTCTCCCGGTCTAATCTAATGGTGTGAAAAGGCCGTCAGGCTGTTTATGGACACGTAACATCAAAGACTTCTTTCCGGAGCATTCCTGGGTTAGAGTCAAAGAACAGATAAATTACATCATCAAATTCAGTGCCACTTTCACCGATCCAGAGGTGTTCCTTACCTGTCCTGGTCCCACATAGATACAGGTGGCATTGGGGTGGCAGCCACCTCTGTCAGGACTGTTGCAGTTGTTGATTGGTTGACACTCATCTCCATCCTCCCTCCATCCGGTCAGACACTGACAGATGTGAGTACTGGGGCTTGTCTTTATGCATTTAGCCTGCAGGGGGCAGGACACAACACTGACAGCAGTGAGGGGTCAGGAAACACTGACACTACTGTTTTTAGAGTACAATAAATCAAGCAAGTGGAGACTTACGTTCAAACTGCAACCACCTCGGAGAGGTGGAGCACACGGGTCTGACTCGACACAGGTGATGCCATCACCATGGAAACCAGATTTGCAAACACACCTAAAACAGGGTACAGCAGGATGTGTGGTACAACGAGATAATCGTTCACTAACAACTTCCTCATTTCAAGACGCCTCAGGGTTAAAGTTCAATCTACATCCAGGTGAACTCACCTGATTGTTCCCTGGCTGAAGTCACAGTCAGCATGTGCGTGACAGAACTGAGCCTGAGCGCCACAGGTGGCCGTCTGTCGATCGCATAAGGGACCGGTATAACCCTGTATGCAGGAGTCCACTTTACAGCGACCGTCTGACTCCGGACGGTTATCACACTGTCCGTGGATACAGGGGCAGGCTGAGGACACACATGTGAGGTTTCAGGTCAGGGTACATTATCTTTATATCATTCCTGCCTGTGTGATTTCACAAAGGATGAGTCAGACTAACTTCTATCACAGTTTGGTCCGTATTTGTTGGAGGAGGTGCAGTACTGACAGCGTGAGCCACTAAAGTTCGGTTTGCAGATACATCTTCCATTTCCTGTAATTCCTTCCAAACACTGAAAAACACACAAAAACACACTTTGATTTCCTTCAAACTCCACAGTAAACCAGAGATATCAGTTTCCCCTCATTTCCCTCTGAACACTGAAACACTCTTCAGCTTCTTCCAAATAAAGAAATAAAGGGAAGATGGAAACATCTAACCTGACCGTGTCCGGAGCAGGGTGTCTGGTATCCACCTGGACATGGTCTGCAGTCTGGACCGTAGAAGCCTTTACAGCATGCTGGGGTCTGAACAGACAGATGCCACTTTATTCTAATGACTTTCTACAGGTACATCTTCCAGGCTCAGGAGGCTCAACATGGAGTAAATAAGGTTTTACTGAAAGTCACATTTGGAAAACTTTTGCATTACCGTAATCGTTGAGTTGCAGTGTGGAGAGCAGCCTTTCACTGAGATGTTAATGGGTGCTTTACCCAAGGAGAGCATGTAAGAGCATCCAAATGTGGAGGAGCCCTGTGTGAAGACAGGCATGATCATGTTTTTAAAATATATAAAAGTAAGAAGTGTAAGTAAACAAATATCCAGATGCTTCAAAACCAGTCGAGTCTTACTGTAAAAACTCCAGAAGAGCACCGGGGCAACAGGTGACTTGAACATGCGACGCATTCACCCTGGAAAACAAACAAGACTATCAAACATCTCCAGAACTCTCAAGGGGCTTCAGTCTTTTAGGGTTTTCTTTCTAAGCTGAATTTGAGTGAAGGTAGTTTACAAAAAATACCAAACTATGAGCTGGGAGCTGTAATAGTCCAAGCAGATGAAGGTGAAAACTGGAAATATATAAATGTTCAAATGTTTCTATAAGAATATGGCAGTTCTGTGATCAACATTGATCAGTCACTGCTACATGTGATTTATGTGGGCCGTGCAGTGCAGACAGACTCACAAAGAGTGCAGCCTGGTGTGATGATCCATCTATGAGAACGTCTCTAACTCGCTGCTTTTTACACTGACACAAGGTTAAGGGTCCAAATCAATAAAGATAATAGAATTAAGAACTCCTTTATGAATTCAATGAAGAGTCTACAATCACCCAACTGAATAAAAATGTGTCAAAACTGAATCAAACATTTAATAGATTTCCTTAATTTCAACCGACATTATAAAGGAACCAGCTTTGGTGGGTCAGCATCTGACTAGGAAGCCTCCTGGGTGAGGTGTTCCGGGCATGTCCCACCGGGAGGAGGCCCTGGGGCAGACCCAGGACACCCTGGTGAAATTTGTTACACTCAGTAACAAATTTCCACTTTTGTGGTTCGGACAATGATTTTACAAATTTGCCTGTTTCCCACACAAAGCCAGTTACTCATAGTTTTCAAGCTGTTTTCTCTTTAAAAATTACCTATAAAAATGGTAAAAATGTTCAAGTAAAAGAAGGAATAAGAATAAACCCTAACCCTTAAAGCAAGTCAAGAAAAACTGTTTGTGTCTTTCGAATTTATGTTTGCTGTTTTGTGTCCAAAAATAGTAAAAACAATGGTGAAATTTTGAAGACAAAAAAAAAAATCTAAAATCCAAAAAAGCAAAGTTTGACAGGAATAATAAAACAATAGATTTTCTATTGTTTTACAGTAAAAATAGTTAGAAAATAACACTTGAATGTCAAAGACAAGCATAGTGTTACATTTTGTTATCTCTCTCTGGATGTGGATGGATGATGGATGGATGGATGGATGATGGATGGATGGATGATGGATGGATGGATGGATAGATGGATGGATGGATGGATGGATGGATGGATGGATGATGGATGGATGGATGGATTATGGATGGATGATGGATGGATGGATGGACGGATAGATGGATGGATGGATGGATGGATTATGGATGGATGATGGATGGATGTGGGCAGCTCTGGAGGCAGGGCGTGTCATCCTCTTAATGGAAGGTGGCTCGATCCCCGGCTCCTCGTGCTCGAGTGTAACTTTAAATCTCTTGTTATTAGATGTTAAACTCACCACAATGATTTTAGTCTCGGTGATGTCACACCTATTGGGCAGCACAGGTTCGATGGAGGGTGGAGTCAGAACTCCGTCTATCACGTACAGACGTCCATTTTTTGCCTCCACGGCTGCCTCCAACACCGCTGCTCCATTAACCAATATCTGACCCTGAAACAGTGAAATCGGGATGAGAGAAATCTAACAGAGTTTATGATTTAGAGTTCAAAGGTTTTCACACGTTTAATAATAAATAAAATGTAATAAAATGTGGATAAGGTGAGTGAATTTAACTCTTAACATTTCTCCCAAATATTCACCACATTTACTTTTTAGGAGCGATGTGGGCTAAAAGCTGGAGGACTCATCAGCGTTCTGTACAAACCATCATCTAAACTCATCTCTACTGAAAAGCCTGAAAGTGATCACAGAAATAAAACTGCTATAGTTCTTACACTTTATGTATTCTTTAAGAAAAATGTAATTTTATTAAAAATATCATCTCTATTAATGACAACATTTCAAAGGTTCAAGTTAAAAGTGAAATACATTTCAGCACTATTAAAAAGACCCATCAGCTTTATATACTGGGACTAAATCTGCATAAATAACACTAATACACACACAGAGAAATAACTGAAATGGAGCTAGGATATTGGAACAATAATAAAGTCAGTATGTATCCAGAAACACTTTCCATCCCTCTTCTTCATTGTTTTATATCATTGATATGATTATTTTATTGTTGGGTTTCTGCAGTGACTCTGATGGTGTTTCAGGGTGATGCTGGAGGCTGAGACCCGGACAGGTGGGGGTCACAGCCTGTGGAGATCCACACCTACATTTTCTATCACGCTGATCCTCAGAACCTGATTGGCCATCGTCACAATTCTGGGGCTTGACACAGCGTTGTAGACCTCCAGCTGCAGGAAAGGGAATTGAAAGACCATCAGAGGGAACAAACATGAAATCATTCCTCACATGAGTCGGCGGACTGGCGCCCTCACCGCGGTCGCAGGGACAATGTGGTTCCTGAGAAACTCCACCAGTTTGTTGTGACCCTGAGCATTCAGAAACAATAATTCAGGATCATTCAGTGAATCATTTCTGAATGAAATGGTCACTCATTTACAAACTAATGGATTATTCCTTTTTGTGGCCTTGCTTACATTAGGACTTCTGAGGTACTGCAGGTGCTCTTCTATCATCGCGTCAAATGCTTCAGTGGTAGGTGCAAACACAGTGATCAGTCCAGGCTGGTCCAGGACAGACGCCAGGGTTGCTTCCTGCAGACAGTGCACATTGTCTACGTTGGTAAATTTACAACAGGGAACTTTAAAAAGCAGGCTCTCCTTTAGCAGAAAATATTAATGGAAATAAATGATCATGCTCCATCTTTGAGATGTTCCTCAGGATAATGATGCTTCTGTTTCGGGATTCACGTCCTTCAGCATCAGTATCAGGAGTTGTCTAATCCAAGAGCAGGACCACAAATCCAATATCAACAACTACCAGAAGAGCTTCCGGATCTAAAAGACCAGGTTTCTGGTCTCGATACATGGAGACTTTCTGGAGCCACAGCATGACTGAAATCCACAATCGAACTGTGAAAAGTAGCCTCAAAGATTCAGAACCAGTCCAAATCTAGATCTAACAAAACCAAGTATCAAACCAGACTCCATGGTCTGAGCATCACAGAGTCAGTGTGGCTCCATCCATTTCTTCCAGCTTTCAGCTTATTATTCAGCCGGATACATGAAGTTACAGGAAGTGACTCACTCCTAAACTAGTGTTTTAATCTAAACGTATTCATGGCCTGATGTTCCAGCGGATAGAAGAAATAAATCTGTACCTGCAACAAACTCCTGAATGTCTGAAATTTGCCATAGTCAGAAACAATCTTCATCAGGTTTTCCTGTGGAAAAACGGGAAGTTTATGTATTTATGTCATGTAACAGTTGAAATGAAGTCCAACATTGTTTCCATCTGTTAAAACTTTTACTGAACACATCTGACATCAAAACCACCTCTGTGTTGCTTTCCACGGTAGGAGACACACTCTCCATCAGCTTATTGATAATATGGATTATCCCATTCGATGCAACAATGTTAGACTGGATGATTACGGCCTTCTTCTTGCTACCATGGATGCGGATTTTGGTTTGAGTGTCCTGGAAGGAAACAAGAGGAAAGCCATTAGAGGCTCATCAGAAGTTCCGATCTGCTTCAAATACATTATTTGGGTTTTAGGATTGTGATGTTTATACTGAATCTCAGTGCAACTCAGATCGTACGGCTTTACTTCAGTTTGTATTTCCAAAAGGTTTTATTAACAGGATGCGATCACTTTACATGAGGCGATGAAACTTGTAACATGTCGCACAGAAGTCAAGATAGGCGCCAACTTACCCCTAGACTTTGGAAATGGCCAAATTTTATTTTTGGGGGGAAAATGTGAGTATTTTTTGGTGTGTGTGTGATTATGTGATGTGGGTCTGGGTTAGGATCTGGGTGTGGGTCTTTGTTGGGGTCTGGGTTGTTCCACTGATTGATGGTAACTGAATATTAGTTGCTTTTGGTTCTCAAATGAAGTTGAATCTCTTTGGGTTTGAACAGCTGATCTTTTCGCAATTTCTGACTCTTTATATCCAAAAATAAAATCACAGATCAGTTTCCTCAGGATGTTTTCCAATCATTTTTATTGTTCCTCTTATATTGTGCCTTCATATTTCCATTTCTTTTCCTAACACAATCTTTTTATTGGAAAATTCTGCTGTGAAATCTCTCTCACCCCCTCTGATGTGTCCGTCTCTGCTGATTTTCCTGTCACTGTGTAGAAGACATCAGTTTTCTTCAAAGTGTCAAATGGCATCATCCCAGCAACCAGGTGCATCTTACACAGGTATTTAGCTTTGGACAAGTCTGCCGTCAGAGTCCTCACCTGGTAAAAAGCCAGCAGTAAGTCAGGGTGTGAAAGAAAACGCTAAAAGCAGGTAGATCAGGTAGATCAGAGGGTCCGTTTATGTGAAGTGATTCTTACCGGCGTTCCCCTGAAACCTTTATTGATCGGGACGAAAACAGTGAATGGACCCAGATTCTGCAGAGGCCACGCCAAAGAACCTGAAGAACACACACACACACACACACACACACACACACACACACACAGACAATCATTAGCACGAGTTTTATTCATGTAAGACACATGAAAGCTAGTTCCTGCTATAAAAGGTCAAATTTCAGGACTAATGGACACATTTAGAGTTCCTCTGAATAGCTGGCAGCTCCGTGTCTGGTGTCGTGTTGCCAGTAAAGTGCAGCAATGACTGTAAAGTTGGATCTGATGCTTCTTTTGTACGACAGCATGTGTCTGTTACATTGGATTGCTGAATGTTTGGCAGATTGATGGAGCAGGATCAGCACCTCTGCGCTCACTAATGCAAAGGTCAAAAGGTCAGGAAGGCTGACTGCAGAACCCAGATCACTTGTTTTAAAATTCTCACTTAAAGGAAGACACATGGATCTGGTAAATAACGGTGTTTACAGGAGGGTTAATGTTTCTGTAACACTCCGGAGTTTCAGTCAATGCCTCCGTCACTGAGCCGCTCACACAAACACTGCAGCAGGTACAGATGGTGCACAGCTGCAGTCCCTTCAGAGAGTTCTGCTGAAGGTTCTGCTGAACCGAGCTCCTGCTCTTTGTGACGCTGAACCAACAGTGCTGGAGGATTGATGCACGTACCAAACAACGTGATGGCATTGCTCAGCTGACCCGTCCATTGTCCTCCAGGTTTAGTGTTCAAGTCATTCAGATGCTCCATAATGTTCCCAACACAGACTTTACCGTTACCAACGTAACCCTGGAGACAGGTGCACCTGTGGAGCAAAGCAGCAGTGACGCCTCAGTTCTGCAGCTGTGCAGTTCAGGATTCTGTTGCATGCAGACATTCAGGAAAACAAAGTGACTGACTCAATTCTTCCGGGTCCCACGGTGGTGCAGTTAGCATTCCTGTGGCAGGAATCAGGTGTGCAGGAGTCCCTGAGGCTGCAACCACCACCCGACAGATCGTCAAAGCCAAGAAGACACTCACAGTGAGACTGCAGGGACACAGGTACAGGGTCACCTGACCGCAAGCCGCAGTATGTCGCACATATCACATAAAAAGTCGGTTTTACCTGTCCTGGTCCATCGTAAACACAGCGGGCAGATTCAGGGGAGCAGCCGCCATGATTGGTCTGACATGGGTCGATGGCCACGCAGACCCGGCCATCCCCGCTGTAGCCCTCACCGCAGGTACACAGGTGTAGGTTGGGACCGGTGTGGACACAGGAGGCGTGAGCATGACAGACCCCCCGGAGACACGGATTTATGGCTAAGAAAGACAAAGTTGCATTTAAATCTTATTTGAGAGTAAAATAGAGTTGGAGCATACGGTGACTCCCAGAGTGTGACATGCCCAGTGTGTGAGTCAGTGCAGCACCTGCACAGGTGTAAACTCACACAAGCACTGAGCTCCTGATTTCTGGTAGCCGGGCAGACACTGACACACTAACCGTCCCGTCAGAGCTTCTTCCATACAGCGAGAGTTCTGCTGACAGCTGAGAGTCGCACACTCAGGTAACTCTGAAACATACAGGTGTGAGCTCATGTGTCAGGAAGCTGGGAATCAACACAGGGAACAAGCAAAAAGAGAAACCAAACAGGTAACAGTCCAAAAAACAGCAAAAAACAAAATAAGGTCACAGGTTACGGAAGCAGGACAGCAACCACACCTGTTACTGTAAAGGTAACAGAAGGAGGACTGACCTTGGTCACAGGAGGGACCTTTGTATCCAGAGAAACAGGTGCATTGACCGTCACCTGTTAGACCAGAACCACAGAGACCGTGGACACAAGAGCAGACTGCAAAGCACAGAGAAACGAACACGGTGGGTTCGAGATTCAATGAGAACGAATGTGTCAGACGTCACAGCTGGATCTGAAGTTACCTGAGCTACAGGTGGGACCGTATCGACCAGGTGCACAGTCCTCACAGGCAGTTCCTGCAAAGCCCTCCTGAATGCGCACACACACACACACACACACACATTTTTTCCAGCATTTGAATAAGGAGATTCATTAGGAATCCTGCAGATGGTTCTCCGGTTGGGTCTCATCAGCGGTGAACAAGTTTGATGCTCTGACTCTGATTTTCCTGCACATGAGCTGAGCTATAGACAGGAACGTGTTTCTGTTCATAGCTCAGGTATCATGACGTCAGCAGGTGTGTGAGGTGACGTCGGCAGGTGTGTGAGGTGACGTCGGCAGGTGTGTGATGTGACGTCGGCAGGTGTGTGAGGTGACGTCGGCAGGTGTGTGAGGTGACGTCGGCAGGTGTGTGAGGTGACGTCGGCAGGTGTGTGAGGTCACCTTGCAGCTGCAGGTCCCGTTCCCTCCCAGTCCATCAGAGCAGACTCCTCTGCCACTGCAGGGTTTGGCGGCCTGATCAGGACACTCTGGAACACAACAGGCGCTGAGTGAGAACAGAAAGCTGACGCTACACTTCCTGCCTTCATCCCGCTCTGTATCTGTTCTCTTCCCCTCCAATCTCTTTGTGTCATCGCCATCGTCTCTGTTTCCCTTCTTCTCTTCCTGTCACAGAACAAACCAGACCCCAGGACACCAACCAGCTCACAGGAAGCACAGGTAGCAGGACTACCTGCAGTCTGACACTCTGCAGGTAACTGGTTCCAGTTCTGTCCCTGAAGCAAAAACATTGCTGGCTCAGGTCTGCGATCCTGAGGATTCATGTTTTCCACAGGAAGCAGCTGACACGTTTGAGGACTCTGGTTTCTTTCCTGACCTCGGCAGGAAGCTGCAGCTTGGAAGCGCGGCTGGCAGAAAACTTTAGGGGGTAAATATTTTTCTTCTTTTTTTAAGCATCATTTTTATCATTGCTTTGAGGCTGAGACCATTTACAGCAGTGTGAAGGCTCCACTTTGGACTACAAGTGGGACATTTCTATTTTCACAGTTTTTACAAACAAATCAATGAATTATTGATCGACAGGGATGTCCATCCATCCGCTTCTCCTTTGCAGGGTCGCAGGGGGGCTGGAGCCTATCCCAGCTGACATAGGGCAAGGGCGGGGTACACCCTGGACACCCTGTCGCAGGGCCAACACAGAAACACAGACAACATTCACACTCATACCTGTAGGTAATTAACCCCAGTAAGTGCATGTCTTTGGACTGTGGGAGGAAACCCACGCAGACACGGGGAGAACATGCAAACTCCACACAGTGAGAGAGGCCGGGCCAAGGTGGAATCGAACCCAAGGTGTATTCAAACTGTGAGGCAGCAGTGCTAACCACTGCGCCACCGTGCTGACAGGGATGTGCATATCAAAAATAATCTATATTGGCTGTTTGAAACAAAACAATTATGATTGCACAAAGACACTCATCAAATATCTGCATCTCATTTTCATGATAATTCATCATTTTATCTATCAGGACTTTTACTTTTTGATTATTTTCACTTTAACTAAAGTATGTGAATCCTTCCTCCGTCAGCTGGATTTTTGTAATAAATTCAGGGATTTTTTTCTTTTGTGTTAAAGAAAATGTTTGTGGTTATTTTGTGTTGTTTGCAGTGACGGTTTCTGCTGTGCAGGAAGATCCACATCCAGACCTCTGAGAAAGACCACCCCAGACCACCCCTGAACCAGCTCTCTGCACGGAGGGGGTGGGGGTCCACTGAGTCAGCAGATTGAGTCCTGCTGACAGAGTGGGATCAAGGGAAACAGAGGGAGGAAGGCCGCAGGACCATCTGCATCCTGTGGGACTGAAAATGTGAGCTCGGGTTTTCAGTCACACTGTGCTGCTGTTTCAGCTTCGGGACGCAGCCCTGAACCCTCCCCACTGTGAAGCCCCTGCTGCTAAGCAGCTTTACTTTTCTGCTTTAATAAACCTAATAAGAATCCCAGAATGTTTAAAATTTTAAGTTGTGTGCAAAATTTCAACAGTGCAATAAATAAAATATCAAATATTCCACTGAGGAAACAGGATATTACATCATATAACCCTCAGTCACATGTTCTCAAACTGCAGCATGAGAATTCGAGGCTGATAAAGTGAACACAACAAAATATGACACAATTTAAAACTGTAAATGTTTTTTCCAACATGGATGGACCAAAGCACAGAACCACCTTCACACTGTCCTTACAGGAGCTGCTGGGTCATGGAAACCCAGGCCCGAAGCCCCTCACACACACTTTATATCCTGATGCTGAACCAGAGTTTTGGAGCTCTGCAATGGTGACAGCACCCTGACAGCATCAGTAACTCTGACCAGAGTCATCTTTGACCAGGATATGTCCTTCAATGCACATATTAAACAAATATGTAGGACTGCTTTTTTGCATTTGTGCAATATTTCTAAAATTAGAAACATCCTTTCTCAGACTGACGCTGAGAAGCTAATTCATGCATTTATTACTTCTAGGCTGGACTATTGTAATTCTTTATTATCAGGCTGTCTTAAAAGCTCCTTGAAAAGCCTTCAGCTGATCCAAAATGCTGCAGCTAGAGTCCTGACAGGGACTAGAAAGAGAGACTTCTCCCATATTGGCTTCACTTCATTGGCTCCCTGTTAAATCTAGAATAGAATTTAAAGTCCTTC
>VUQJ01029663.1:3218-15040 GCA_015108635.1 Andinoacara biseriatus
ATATAATTTTGGGGTATTTTGTTATTTTTTTAGCACTCGCACACCTTCCATCTGTGAATGGAGCCACCTAGCAACAGGCTCACTCAGACACAAAATATTAGCTCAGCCATTAACAAACATCTGTATGTGCTTGTGTTATGTAACTGAGTGGACTGTCTGAGCTATGCTAATATTATCCCCTCAGGATTTTAAGATTAATCGAACACTGGCCAATCAGATTTCAGAATTCCTCCACGATTGAACTTGTACATTCTGCTGACAGCAGGGATGTTCAGTATTCAAATTTGACTGAATATTCAAAATAAATTATATGGTATGATATCATTAGAGAGACATTAAAAACAAATAATTTTTTATGCTGTTTTAATTATTTAGGACAAACTAATTACAGTTTGTTATTAATGATAGTGTACTTGTTTATACACATTTTTTACAATGGATTTTACTGTTTTATTTCATAAGACTAAAAAGTCTTAATGTTAAGTTTAAAAAAACAAAAAGGTATTTTGACATTTGGGGAAAGTGTCTTCTTCACAATCGGTTGTTTATCTTAGCTTAGCATAAAGACTATAAGCAGAGGGAAGCTCTTAGCCTGGTTCCTTCCAAAAACACCCTTTACTATTTACCCAAACCTGTCAGATATACTTGCTGTAACTTGTGTATTAAAGAGTTTGTTGTGTTTAAGTGCTGTTCATTCTCTCTGCAGGTGACACAAATGTCCTACATGCAGGTGAGGTGCTGCTGCAGGACATATTTGCAGTGAAGGTGAAGCGGAGGCGAGCTGCGGGCCAGCAGTCAGGGGGACCTGTACTCGGTGTGGCTCTCTTCTGCTGTAGGAGAAGAGGGAGAAGGCTGGAGGAGGACACTCTGCACCTCCACAATGCCTCCTCAGAACACACACACACCTGGTACAACACACTGAAGGAGCTGCTCACAGGTAACAAACATTCAGACTGTCATACAGTACAAAGAGCAAGCACACAAAAAGCAAACCAGGAGTTTAAAGTATTTTTGAACTTGTCAATATTCTCCACTTAGATGCTAGAACAGGTCAACCATTAACCATTTGGGGTTCTTGTTTTCTATTGTCATCCTGTCAAAATGTTGAACAATAATGTTTAAATACATTGGACTGTTGTGACAAAACAGTCCAATGTAATTGCCACTTTTAAGCAATGTGACCAGTCAGAGCTTATATATGGCGATCAGTTTGGAGCTTCCTTGGCCCCACATTGAGTATGTCACGGTGATGGACTCAAAGAAAATGAGGCTGACTGATGGTCAGACTGGCAGTTTGTGTTACATAAGAGCTGAAACAGTGGAAACACGAGTCAGTGCTCCGGTGAGTGTCATACTCTAAGATGATTATACTGTGCACACACTGCTGAGCAATACAGTTATTATTAGCACTAGCACTGTCCATCAGGTGGTTGCATGAATGGAGGGGCTTATTTAGATGGACTTTGTCATTAAACTCACAAACTGAACTCACATTTTCATTTATATCATATCTCATATAACTAGTGATTGAATTAATAAATTAATCTAAATATATAGATTCTATATTTACTGTATTTATTATATCTATATTTCTGCATTTGGAAGTGGCCCGCAATACAGTGCACTGAATTAGCCCTTTGGACTTCCGACTCATTTTGGAAGATCAGCAATTTCTTTTTATTTATTTACTGTGTTGCCCTTAAAGGTCCTCACCCTGCCATACCCATTTTTTAGGACTTTAATGTAAAATTTTTCACAGCCTTATGTTATTTAGAAAAAATTAGGCTGAAACCTCTGCTGATACTGTTCAGATATTGTTCCAAGCAGACACGGTCAGTCAGAACTGCAGCCACCCATAAAAGGCATCCTGGCACACCTTTGTTTATTGTAACTCTGCAGGTGATTTGCATGATGCTGGCTGCTCAGATTAAAATTTAATTGTTTTCTATCTGTTCATCACTCAGTTTAATGAGGTGAGTCACAGTTACATCAGACTGTAGAAGTAATCTGCTAATCCACAGGAACAAAGACACAAGGATTACACACACACACACACACACACACAGACATTCAGCAGTACTCAGCAAAGTGCTGTCAGCAGTTAAATCATGTTGTCTGCATGAGAGATTAGTTACTGTCTGCATGAACACGTGTGTATACATCCATTTAATTTCTAGTTCATAAGAAACATCCCACAGGGGCTTGAAATTTTAGACAGCATACACTGCAAGGCTGAAAGCATGTGAGCATGCAATAGTTGAACACAGGATTTCAAAATATTAGGCATAATTCTGCTGCCTGAATTTTTTTAGTTTCAGGCTTACAGCGACTTTTCCGAATCTGCAGCCACAGGAGTTTTAGTGGGGTCTGGTTTAAGAACTGCCCCATTGAGTTCATGGGGCAGTTCGAGTTCATCCCCATCGTGTGGGATGTGAGAACCCTGTCAGAACCCTCAATGCAGTTCTTCCTCACCACATGGAGGAACAAAACAACTTTTGTCTAAAACTTAGTCTAATAAAGAAACAAATATATTTCATAAATCTTTTTTATGTGTAATGCAACAGATGTCACAGTTCTTTAGTGTCTAATTTCAGATATCAATATATTTTTCCTTATATAAGATAAAATTTTCAGAAGAAACCACCTGCTGCTAAAGCTCTGGATGTGGTTCCAGTTAGACATTCCCAGAAGCTCATTTCCCAGGTGCACTGTAGTGGGCGGTGCGTGGCTGACAGTTAGCACACAATAGAAATGTTGGAGTGCTGGTTGTGTGGATTTAACTCACATGGACACATTTTACATTTCAGTTCTTCTCTGTTTGTCCAACCACACCAACTGAAACAGAGACATTACAAGCCATCCATAAATGAGGAGGTCAAAGGTCACATACACATTACAGTCCTTCTGTCACCATGGCATCAGCCTGACACATTATCGCTGGTCACCTGTCTGTCTGTCCTTCTGTCTGTCTATCAAACCAGATTACCCATGAGGCCCTGCAGCAAAGTCACAACTTCTTCAAGTCTTTGTCTTATGGCCTCGCACTCACATGCATGAATGGCCCGCAGGTCGTGTGTCAGCTCAAGTGGTCACACTGCACATCAAGCCGTGACGGCTTTTGTGACTTTACACACCGCAGCAGAGGAGCCTGTGTGCATGTGTGTGTGTGAAAGGTAAACACTGTCGGTAGCTCTGCCGCTGTGTGGACATTAAGCCTATTTTCCAGCCAGAGGTCAGTGTGAAAAGCGTATTGTTGTGTGAATCGCGGCATCGCCGAGCGGGCAGTCCCGCCGCAGCCGATGCCGCTTCTTAACCTTCGGGTCTGAACAGTCATCTGCACAATGGTGAGCATAGCACAGACACTTCCTGTTTCGAGAACCTTATTTTGTGTTGTTTGCTGTGTGAAGCAGCTGCAGAATGCTGTTCAGAAAGTGAATGGCAGTCAGTGACAAAGGCGAGAATTGATGCCGTATAGAGTCTGTTTCCATACACACGGTCAGACTGCGGGATCGACTGACCGCAGTTGTTTAACACCACAACAGACTGACAAGCCGGTGGCGGCAGTGGAACTCATTGGACGGCTGAAGTGAGTGCTTGTAGGTCACCAGATGCCACAGCGACTCCTCCCAGATCTGCTGTCTTGAGGTTGAGTGGTTAGTCCAGTGGTACTGTAAGGTGTCATAAGGTAAAAAGGACAATGTCAGCATGCAAGGTTTGCCTTTAGAACATACTACTCATATACTCAACCTACTATTCATGCACTGTATTTTCCACTGCCTTTTACTTATATAAAAGAGCCTAAAGAGATAAAATTGTATGATTTGAGATTAACACATATAGGGTTGGGATTTCAGTCAGTAGTCTTTAATGAGTTGTCTTTCTAGTTTAGCAAAGTAGTATATTTGTGTAGCTTATTAAGTGATGTTGGCCTTTTTTATTTTTTTTCTGTTTTCCCAAAATTTGGAACCTATAGCATCCACAGTTCACCTCATCTGATAATGTTTTTATTAGAGATTCAGCTAGATATTCGTATAGATAACCACCTGTAATCTTAAAACAGACAATAGTTCAGATTTTATGTAACTCCCACACCCACTTAGACTTTAATATAACTTTTTCATATATGTTTTACATGCCTTGGTGGCCTCAGAATCTCATCTCTGCTTTTTCCGGATGATGTGATCCTGTTGGCTTCATCAGGTTGTGGCCTCTAGCTTGCAGTGGAAGTGTTCGCAGCCAAGTGTGAAGAGACTGGCATGAGAATTAGCACCTCTAAGTCAGAGGCCGTGGTCCTCAGCTGTAAAAGGGTGGAGTGCCCACTCCGCCTCAGGGACTAGTTCCTGCCCCAAGTAGAGGAGTTTAAGTATCTAGGGCTCTTGTTCACGAGTAATGGGAGAAGGGAGCGGGAGATTGACAGACAGATTGGGACTGTGTCTGCAGTGATGCGGATGCTGCACCGGTCTGTTGTGGTAAAGAGGGAGCTGAGCGTGAAAGTGAAGCTGTTGATTTACCGGTCAATCTATGTTCCCACCCTCACCAATGGTCATGAGCTTTCGACAAAACCGCAAATAGAAACAGCAGAAATGAGCTTCCTCCAAAGGCTGTCTGGCCTCTGCCTTACAGATAGAGTGAGGAGCGCAACCATTCGGGAGGGGCTCAGAGTAGAGCTGATGCTCTTCCACATCGAAATGAGCCAGTTAAGGAGGTTTGGGCCTTGGGGTCCCCCTCGGATGAGCTGGAGGGGGTGACTGGGGAGACAGAGGCAAGGGCTTTTCTGCTTAGGCTGCTGCCCCGCAACCTGGCCCCAGATAAGCAGAAGAAAATGGATGGATGGGTTTTTTACTCCAGAGTTACTTCTGAATCTCTTTAAAGGTTTGTGTAAAATTGCCATCAGTCCCCTTTAAGTTGCTGCGACTTGACGAGCGGGGTTTCTTTCAAGTGCCCTGTTGAACTGTTGAACTTTAGCCAAAGACACTAGAGACAAGTACCTACCAAAATAAAACTATTTGAAATGCAGACACATGAATAAACTTAACATAACAGAGCTGACACAGGAAGATGAGATGAGAAGCACTGAGGGAATGAAATGAACTCTAATGTTGTCTGATGTTGATGCTGATGTTTTAATGTCAGTGAGTTTATGTACTTCATATCAGATGAGGAGTATCTGAAGTTTTTGCCTTTCCCTGATGAGCATTGGTAAGAAACATAGATTTTTAAAAGCAATTTTGTTTCTTTTTTTTATTGAGTGCAGTCTGTTTTAAAACAATTGTATTGTTCTTTAAGCATTAATATATGATCCTTTAAACAGGGCACATATTTGAACCTGTGGACTTATAGTGATTAAAAAAAGAGAAAAGTAGTACATTTTCACACTGGAGAAGATGACTCACAAAGTTTAAAATTGAATACCAGAATTGTTGCCAGGAAATTTTCTGTTATTTGACTGATTAAATGACACTAAAAGCTTCACAGAAAATTCCTGTGATTTTAAACCATCTGTAGACTGATGAAAAAAATGATGTTTGAAAGCAATAAATTATTTATTATTATTATTTTTTACCACTTTCAGATAGAATGTTTTTGTCAACAGCATGCAGCAGCCTAGTCTTAAGTTCTCTGTCAGAAACTGAACACTACTCCTTGATGACACTGGGATTGTTTACCATGGTAACATTTTAGCAGCACCATAGCAACCTGTCGCTGGTCAAAGCTTGGGGATGATCTAATGGATACTTGAACTCTTTACATCTGTGAGCCTGTCTTCGTCTGACAAAAATATCAACATAATATCTTGTGAGATGTTTCTGTTATGAGAGAAAGCATCCTTTATTCATCAACAGTGTGAGGGTGATTTTAGCATTTTTAACACATTGGCATTTTTAAGGTGCCTCTAAAACAGGTGTAAAGGGTATAAATGTTAAACCTTTATTTTTCAACATTCTGGAAAATCTATTCATTTTCTAAATTTATAGACATCTATTCCTGGATTGCATTAAAAATGACAGAACACGGTGTTTAGTAGGAAAGATAAAAGCCATCTATCATCAAATATGTTACAGGTTTGCCTGTTTAAGACATCTGCTGTGGTCTGCAGGGTCACTCCAAGAAGAACCTGCATCAGGTGGAGAGCTGGTTCATATGCTGCTAAGCCAAGGACAAAGACAACCACTGATAATGCCAAAATGCTAATACTACTGTACTCTGTACTGTAACTACAAGCAAAGATCTCACAATAAGAAAAGTTAAGGTAACATAGTTATCAGTCATCACTAAGAAACAGTGGTCAAGGATGGCTTTATTTCATTTGATCTCTGTGCATTTTATTCTTTAATATGGACACAGTTAAATATTATTATTATTATTCATTTGTTAAAAGTGTGCAGTCATTAAAAAATGTTCGGAATGTGCAAGCAGGAAAGCCAGAAAAGCTGCCTTCCTGAATTGCATCCAAGGTGACACTGCAAAAAACTGTAATAGAATCAGTCGTGATTCATGTTTGCACGATCAAACCAGCTGCTCCTGTGTTTTGAATGCTCAGGTGAACTAACACTGGTGGATGGTGGTGATAGCAGTGAAACAGCTCTAACTGTCAAAAGTGAGTTGGGGCACAGATGTTATTTTATCAATTTAATATTAAAGTTTCCTGGTATTGAACTGAATGAATACTGACCTGATAGGCAGTTTCATAAAAGGAATATGTCCAGATTTCAGAGTAAAGGATGATGTTGGTTTCTATTTCTCTCATTATTAGCAGTTAAGCAGTAGAATATTCCATGCTCATTAAACTGAAGGGAGAATCAACTAACAGAAGTAGTTCAGCACATTAATGAAAACTGATAAATAAGCAACCCAACTTTTCACTTGATGATGATAATAATGAGATCCTGTGTTACGATCCCAAGGTTCTTTATTATAATTACAAGATAGTTACTCATAGTTAAGAGATAAGAGGTCTCTTTATGTCTTCTGTTAATCTAGTGAATTTCCATATAAAACCAAATAAAAGTGTAAGTTTATTCAGGTTTGTTAATGTAATGTTGCACTACAGCTATGTTGCTTAGAATGGAAATAGATTTGTGGGGCATCAATGGGGTGGAGCTTTTGGTATTGGTAGGGGACCACCAGAGAGAAGGCTGGTGTAAGTGTCGGGTAGCTCCTCACAGGCGATCCGGAGAACCTGGTCAGAGCCGTGGGGTGGAATGATGGCAGGAGGTGAGCTGTGCATATATGTGTGTGGGGTCATTAACAGGGCGAGGTCACGGCCTTTTGGGAGCAGATTATAGTAATGAGTGGGATAATGGAGCTGGTGTGTGTGTATTGATCTGAGATGGTCCAGAGGGATTCATGATGCGGTCTCTAAATCTGCCTAATGATGCGCTGTACAGGGGGTCTGTATATGTGTGTAGCGTGTCGATATTATGAAACAACACACACACTCAGCGTGTCAACTGGCGTTGGAGATGTAAATAATATTCTGATGTATCAAACATACCACCTTCACATACACTGAAGCAGCTGTATAGATAGGTGTCTGCTCTATTTATGTATTTATTCATTTATATTTCTCTCTTCAGATTAATACTTTAAATTTAGGCGACCTGTGCAATTCAATTTCTGATCCATGCAGAATTTTAAATGAAGATGTTCTTAAATTTGTTATGTCATGATAATGAACTGTATTAGTGTATTATGATTGGTGTTCAAGGAGGACAGCCAGCTATTGAACTGTACTATTGAATATATTTATTATTAATTTATTAATTTATGGGGCGGCAGTGGCGCAGTGGGTAGGTGCTCGTCTCCCAACCGGAGGGTCGCTGGAGGGTCGAGTCCCCGTCTGAGCACATGCTGTCATTGTGTCCCTGGGCAAGATACTTAACCCACATTGCCTAAGTGTGGTTGGTGTTTGGTGGTGGTTGGAGGGGCCGTAGGCGCAAATTGGCAGCCACGCGTCTGTCAGACTGCCCCAGGGCAGATGTGGCTACATTAGTACCTTACCATCACCAAGTATGATTGAGGTGTGAATGAATAGTGCATTAAATTCAGTAGGTGTCTCCACTCAGACACAACCTCTACATCAGTGATGATGTAGGAGGAGAAGAAGTCAAAACCAGAAACATAGAAATGGTACTGATATATCAATAAAATAGCAGTAAAAGGGCTCTAAAATTAAATGATAGCATCATCATGCTAACATTTTTGCAATGGAAGATTTGCCTATGTTTGGCATTTATATTCCATCCATTCAAATGAATTACATATTTTTTCAACAGTTGGCTCAAGGTAAAGACCCTACAATAATACAAATAAAACCCCAACAATCAGACGACCCCCTATGAGCAAGCACTTGGCAACAGTGGGAAGGAAAAACTCTGTTTTAACAGGAAGACCCCTCTGGCAGAACCAGGCTCAGGCTGACTGGTTGGGGGTGAGAGGAGGGACACAGGGCAAAATATACACTGTGGAAGAAAGCCAGAGATTATTATTAACTAATGAACTAATGATTAAATACAGCGTGGTGTATAAACACAGAGAGAGTGAAAAGAGCTGAATAAAGAAGAAATACTCATGGATCATGGGAAGCCTCCAGCAGCATAGGCCTACTGCAGTGTAACTAAGAAAGGGTTCAGGGTCACCTGATCCAGCCCAACTGTGAGCTTTAGCCTGAACAGCCTGATAATAATGAATTACAATAGTCCAGCCTAGTAATAAATGCATAAACTAGTTTTTCAGCATCAGTCTGAGACAGGATGTTTCTAATGTTAGAGATATTGCACTAATGCAAGAAAGCAGATCTACATATATGTTTACTATGTGCACCGAAGGACATATTCTGGTCAAAAATGTATCCAAGATTCCTCACAGTGTTACTGGAGGCCAAGGTAATGCTGTCCAGCATAGTGTCCACTTCACATCTTGGTTGTTTGATAAAAGATCCACTGTTGTAGTATACAGAGGCATAATTACAAAGAGGTGTCACTATCAAAAACCGATGAACCTACAGTAACAGTATTTTAGTCTGGTTAATAGGGGCTGTTTGACATCAGAAAGCAAAAATGCAACCTTCGCTGTGTGTGTGTGTGTGTTTGTGCATGCGTGCATGTGTGTTTGATTTCAGAGTTCAGCAGCCGTCCCAGTTATCTGAAGGTCTTCATCAACCCTAGCAGTCACAAGAAGGAGGCTGTTCACATCTATAGAGACCATGTGGCTCCTCTCTTCAAGATGGCTGACATCCACACCGACATCACCGGTTTGTCCATCCAACTACTTAATATTTCTGCTCAGCAGAAACACTGAAAAATTTGACTAGTTTAATAGATTACGTTACTTACTTATTTCTGTGTATTAGATTTTATATATAAAACAGTGTAAGACAGCTAATCTTTACCAACACCAGAAAAGACTTGAAAGTGCGTGTGTGTGTGTGTGTGTGTGTGTGGAGGGAGTCCAAAGGTCAGAGTTAATGGCAGTTTCTGGTCGCTAGGTAACCTGATATAGGGGGCGGAGCTTAGCCCATCTGTTGTGACAGAGGGAGACAACCTCCTCTGCACTCCTCCCCTCATCTTCTCCATCTTTTCCCCTCTCCTTTCCTGTCTCCTCCTGTTTCCAGTCCTTTGCTCATGTCTCATTTCCAGCTTCCCCTCTCTTGTCTTGTTTTCTCTCTTCTTCTTTTGGATTCTTCACCTGTCCTCACCTTTTTGGTTTCCTCTCCTACCTCCCATCCATTTTCATTTTTCTGCAGTCTGTTACCTTTGTCTGATTTCATCTTCTCTCCCTATTTCCTATCTTCTTCTCTCATTACCTTCCCCATGTTTCCTCTGTCTCCTCCTTTTTTTCTTGATTCCTCCTGGTTGCTTCTCCTCTCCCCCTCTCAGCAGATGGTGTGATATCCGCTGTCCCACTTTTTTTGGCAGTCCTCAAACACACACTTCATCTGACCACACACATGCACGAACACTTTATCTCTGTCCATCTCAATGTCTCTCCATCTGTTTACTTATTATTTTTCCCTTCTCTCTGTCTTTACCTGTCTGTCTTTCTCTCTCCAGTAACGGATAGGAGGGGTCATGCTCTCTCAGTGATGAAGGAATGCAAACTGGATGAATATGATGGGTTAGTTGTCTGTCTCGCTTTGTTTTCAAAATGATAACTTGGTTGGAATTCATCAGTATTCTTTTCCCATAAAAAAATCTAGCTAAAAATTATTGTAATAGTAATGTTAATATTCTTTTCTTATTCTTCCATGAATGTTTAGTATTATAACATGTTGTTCGATACTCTGATTTCTGATGCAATCTGTGACTGATTCCAGTCAGGTGGAGCCACTTTTAATTGTGCTGAACAAAGTAGTCAGCACAATTAAAGTTGTATCTACTTAGCTATCTAAAGGGATACAAGCAACTGTCTATATGGCAAAGATCACTTTTTTGGTGTCCACTTTGGTGATGTTTGTGAGTAATCTAGATCTGAGAGTAAGAGTAGCAAACTCATTTATGTGTTAATTATTTATGTCAGCTAGGAGGTGTGCGCCTTTTGGTACACTGTCACACACACACATACACAAGCAAGTCCAACTATATATATATATATACACTGAATTACCTATCAAATGAAATGAACTCAGTCTTATTCAAGTATTTTTGACAATATTTATCATGAAACAAAGAGCTGAACATGTATGTCTAATTTCTTAGGTATATTGTTCTCTTATTTACTGAGTAAAAGTGGGATGACATGTCAAAATAAGAACCTAAGTAAAACATGAAAACTGTGCATGTTCACAATGACTAACTTCAGAAAAAAGAAATTGTTGAAAAGTTTGATTTACATTTTTTATGTTTCACATCTGGACTCAACTGTCTCAAATTATTTAAAGAATTTAAATCTGAACTCATTTAATAACTGAACATTTTTATGAAATCACTTATTTCTTTTGTGCTCAGTGAGAGAAGTGAGCTCTTGCTTATCCTGCCAGAATTTGGGCTTGAATGTAGTCAGAGCCATTCTCAACTATCCGTTCATCCTTTCCTCTGTCTTGCCGAGCTCTATCTCTTGCTGTTTGTCACTATGTTTCTTTCTATTTTTGTCTTTTCCTGGGTAACCTCTCTCAAACTTCCATCCGTCCTCGCTTTATTACAAAGTTTACCAACCAGCTGGAACTAGCTTGGTGGTATCACGTGGTATGGCCAAACTTGCATGCGATTGGTCTTTGGTTTTTCTTTGGATGCTCCACCACTACCGTAAGGACTGTAAAAGCTGCACCGGTAACCCAGATAACGTTCAAAAGTATTTTAAGTGGTCATTTCTGTTTTGGTATTGGGTTCGGGTCAGCATCAGACATCATTTCGGTCCGAATCCGGACTGAGGTCCGCCATTTGGGGATGCCTGGTGTAAAGGATATATACAATGGTATGCAAACATTTGGGCACTCCTGATAATTTTCATGGTTTTCTTTTATAAATCATTGGTTGTTCAGATCAGCAATTTCAGTTAAATATATCATATAGCAGGCATATTTGAGAAGTAAAATGAAGTTTACAGGATTTACAGAAAGTGTGCAATATTTATTTAAACAACATTAAGCAGGTGCCTAAGTTTGGGCACCCTTGTCATTTTATTGATTTCAATAACTTTACCACTAATTATTGGAACACAAAATTTGTTTTGTAAGCTCATTGACCCTTGATCTACATACACCGATGAATCCAATTATGAGAAAGGGTTAAGGTGGCCAATTGCAAGTGTTTCTCCTCTTTGCATCTTCTCTGAAGAGTGGCAACATGGGAGCCTAAAAATAACTCTTAAATGAGCTGAAAACA
>VUQJ01029664.1:6531-20743 GCA_015108635.1 Andinoacara biseriatus
GCAGGGATGATGGGAGTCCGGCCGGTCAGCCTACCGACGCACCGAAACGCAGCCAAACACTCCGCGCGGACGGCAGAACTTCACTCTTTTCCTCCTTCTCATAATTTATCCAAACGAAAACAATAAAACCAACAGCTGGAGCCAAGAGAGGACTTTTATTTTATTTTTTTTAATCATCACACCTGAAAAGGATAAGATTTTTTAAATCTCCTTTCTTGATTTGGATGGGTGCTCTTTTCAGGATTAAGGGGAGCTAATGAAGAGCTGAATCCTCTCCAAGGGGATTAAGAAGTTGGGGAGATGCTGGAGGAAGCGGAGCAGGCGGACTGAAGTAGCCCGGTGCGCACTTTCCCCTCCCCGGCTAGACTGAAGCGCTACAGTCCGCTCCCCTTTGCACTGCTGGTGGCGCGGAGGGGACACTTCTGCGCACTCCTCATTTATTTCATCATCATTATCACTTTCCCTGGATTAAAAAACAAATAAACAAACAAAAAACAGAAACAGAGCCATCATCTTCTTCTCTGAGTTTTTACTCCAAACACTTGCGCAGAGTTTTTCCGCTCATGGGTCCGCCACTTTGCGCCTCCTCTCCGGATGGGATTTGGCAGCAGTGAGCGGGACGCGGCGGAGCTGTGATGCTGTGACAAAAAGCGAGAAGTAAAGCAGCAGTTTTTCACGCAGGAGTTTCACATGTGAGTAACTCGTTTTCTCATTAAGCTCGGGAATGTTCCTACATGAGTGAACTCTGACCTTTTCAGCAAAGCACCTGCCGTGCAGCAAAGAGCGCTTCTGTTATTTGCAAATATTGGATTCGTATTTATTTCCCATGTGAACATGATCATAAAGCGACTTTAATCAGACTGAAGATGTTCTTCTGAATTTATGGGGTCAAAACTCATTAAATTGTCCAAGCCTCGTATTTATAAATTCTATAAATGCGCTTACATCAACCACGAACATATTTCTGGAGTTTAAAGGTAATTTAATGTCTCATCACCTGCCTTAAAGCTCCCGTTTTTAATCATTTCCACACAGATTGTGCTTTTTATGACGCACGCGGAGGTCAGCCCCTAAACTCGCAGTTAAAGGAGAAATTCAGAGCGTTTCATCCTCTTCTTTCTCTCCTCTGTTTTGAGCCACTTTCGCCCCCAGAGACTCCGCTTTCCCTGTTCCTATGCAACCCCGCTCATTCCCGGCCGTGCCGAGCCGGGTAGAGCCGTGCCACCACTTTCCATTAATTAAGCGGCTTTGTTTATGTAAGAGGAGGCTCGTTTGGGGGCTGTGCTGGTAGCTGCTGGTTGTCATATTTACGTCGTTGTAATATTCCAGTAACACCGCTGAGACGTGAAGTGCGTCAGTTTGTTCTCTGCTAATAACACAATTCATGTTGGGCTATTCATAAAATAATCCTGCAGATTTGAGGACTTAAACTTACCTCTATAACACATTCCTAGGATCACTGTGTTATTCATGATGTTTTTGTGGATATATTAGAATTACTTGCTTCATATTTGGCTGATGTCCTGGTGAACTGCTCAGATCGGACTTTCTGATGCGTTTCATTACCTCTGATATGCCTGTAATATTTAAATGGCAGCAGAAGTACTGTTGATTCATTTTATTTGAATGAACTGCTCCACTTGCTACAGACTCAGAAAGAGAAACACATACAGAGTCCACAAATGTTCTCCGCAGAACCAATTATTCGATCTCCACGGTCCAGAAAAGGTGCAGGTGCTCCTAAAAGGTTTGCGTTTTGAGGTCAGGAGACCATCTTTGTTCTAGACAGCAGGTAAAATATGAACTGTTTATTTAAGTAAAATCTAATATAATCTGATAGTTTCACTCTCTGGCTGTTTTGTACAAATGTACAGCTGTTTGCACGGGTGCCTCACAGAGAGAAAGTTCTGGTTTTAGCCTTCATAGGTGTTTTGCTTTTTAACATCTTAGCATCTATCAGGTCTGCAAGGATCCCAAAGGTGTTCTCTAAAGGTTTGTGTTTGCTCTTCTACTTTTTGGTCTTCACCTGTTTTTTCAGGTGTAAAAAAAAGTCTTTATTCTGACAAGTTCGTCATGAACCTGTCTTGTGCGTCAGTGGTGCACTTCAAGGTTGAAGGTCCTCTTTATCATCCCACTCTGGGACATTTGCTTTGCAGTAAGAATTCACAATGTAACAGGAAATACAACAACAACTACAGCTAATTACAGGAAATGTAAGAATTTATACCAAGTCAGCAAAAAGTGCAAAAGTGTGAGAATAGAGACAGAAATGCAAAGTCCTGATTTCCATTAATCAACATGGCTCGGAATAAAAGAGGTCTGGAGCTTGTTAGTCCTGCAAACAGGAATCAGCAAAAACCAGAGGGACTTATAACCAGAGTGGCTTATTCAGATGCTCCAATATGGACGCTCTAACTCTCTTCTTATGAGAACACCATCCATCCATTTTCTTAAATGCTTATCTAATAGCGGTTGGCTATTGTGGGATTTCTCCACTTTCCCCACACAGTCCAAAGAAAAACTATTGATTCTTGGTTGGCTGCGAGTGCAGACACCAGTAAAGTGTTGAGTTATCAGTCATACTAGAAATGACTGTATCATAAATTAATACAGGCCCAGTTTGCACCTTTTTGACCTCTTGACATCCACCTGGTGACTGTAAACCCCCCTGGGGGCAGGTTAGGGTTAGGTTGCATTTTAGCCACATGCTACACATACATAGTTTCAGAAACTGGAAGCATGGGTGTCGAATTCAGTTTCACCTAAGGGTGACAGAGAAAAGAGAATCACTTTATTATAGTTACATTTCTTTCAAAATGTCTGCATCAGACGGTCCACGTAATGTTCTCAATCAGCCCACAGAAAAACTTATTAACCTTTTAATTCAATTCAATTCAATTCAATTTTATTTATACAGCGCCAATTCACAACAAACAGTCGCCTCAAGGCGCTTTGTATTGTAAGGTAAAGGTAAAGACCCATTTACACAAGAAAAATAATACCATGCAAGGGTTAGAGTTTAACCTTCTGCCTAACCTGCTTCACAGATTATTAAAATCACACAGGTCCTCACAGAAAAGCCAAGTGATGAATCTTTATTTTGTTCCCGCACATATGTTTCTAAGTGCACTTTATACAGCAAAGATGAAAACATAGAAACCTCTGTAGGTTTACAGGTGCAGCCTGTGACAGGTAACCCTTCTGCAACGTGAAACTCGTCTCCATCACTTTGGCACAAATAAGTAATGAATCGATCTTTATTTTAATTACTATGACAGTATGATTACTGTTTGTTTCACCTTTGTTACAGTGTGAACAACTTTCACCTCCCAGCACCCTTTGACACCTTCAGCTCACTTCACAGATTTCTGCTTTCCTCCTCTCACTCTTTAAAGTTGTCAATAATCATAATCTCAGTATTGACCAACATAATTGTGGTTTTGATTTTTGCCCTAAGCTTTCTTTAGTTTTAGGGATAACTTGTCTCTGATTGGTAAATGAGTGCCTACAAAGCACTGATATGAAAAAGCCTTGATGGCTCTTTGTGTATAAATCCACGCCTGCTTTGTGTCCCTCTGTGGGAACTAAAGCTGACAGACCGACGCGCCTCTAAAATAATTATTTTCTGAGCGTCTAGAAGCAGATTTGATATCAGACGACCTCACTGAGCTGCTGAACGTGTGGACGCTGTTCAGATCACATTGAGGTCTTTTTCTTCACGGAGCATCATTTAGACCTGCAGCAGCGTGTCCATTCAAACGATGAACTTTGACCTTCCACCTTCTGGATGAATCCCTGTCAGTCACACACACTGACTCAGACAATAATTCACAGGTCAGCAGTGTGCAGGCGGGCCAGTTTGACTGTTGTCTTAACTGATATCAAACTGCTGTCTCATCATAAAATCTCATAAAAATTTTGTTTTATAGCCTAAAAACATGATATTTATTCTCTAGATTACAAGGAAGAAGTGAGTTTAGATTATTAAGCTTTCATTAGAAAGATTATTGCAGATGATTTTTAATCTTAGCATAAAATACATAAAAAAAGGCTAAAAACTTAATTTCACTTGTGTCAATTTATCTAACCATAAAGTTCAAAAACATCCTAATTTTCATATAATAATAATAATAATAATAATAATAATAATAAAAGAAAACAGCAAATATATCTGATAAATCTGCAGATATATTTATCCACAAAGGGCCCATTAACAAGGTCTAAAACAAATAACTGTAACAATATTTTTCATATTTTAATTGTTTGCGTAAACATTAAAGGAAAAAATGTCAGATTTTTATTTTAATCTCACTTTGGGTCTCCTCTCCACTTCTTCCTGGCTGTGTCCTGGAGCTGGATGAAAGACTTGCTGCCTAAACGAGCTCGGGGGTTGTGACTGTAACGTCTGTACTGCTACTCCACCCATCTTCAGCTGTGTGGGCAAACAAACGCTTTTACTCCGTTCCTGAATCCATCCGTCCATTTTCTTCTGCAGGGTGCACCTCATTCAGAATCAGCAGCTAATCTAACGTGCATGCCTTTGGACTGCAGGAGGAAGCAGAGACAGTTCTTGGGTTTTAAAATGAGGACCCATTTTTAGGTGAGACGCAGTGCTTCTCGGCCCGTTTGCAGGTGTGACATGATGTCCAAGGAGTTCTTTTGCATGTGCAGCGATGCTCTGGATTACAGCACTGATTGTCAGTCTCAGCCATTTGTCAATGAGCAGCATTACTGTTGTAAAGGGGTGTAAAGGTTTTAATCCATCTCTCCCCCCAAAGCCTAATCAAGTCATTTTTGGTGCGCAAGTGAGTGAAAGCAGAACATGAACCTGAGTCTGTAAACTCACTGCCACCATCCTCCCTGCATGGCTGTAAAATGTTGCCGTTACTGGTTTGTGTTGGGCGGTGCAGGATAGTTGCTGGAATCGTCTCTCTGACACTCTCTCAGCTCCAGTGTAGGTGTTCTCATGCATGCAGACCTGCTGCTGGTGCCTGTTGCTGTTTGGGCAATAATGGTCAAAAACACTCTGTATCATTTTTCATTTAAATTGTATTCAAAGCTCCAGAGAATCTTCTGTAAATTACACTTTTTTAAAAGTTCAGATGATGTGTATTTGTAAAGATAATGAACGATTGTGTTGAATAATCAAGATGGCAGCGTCCAGCTACTCTGGAGACATAGTTTTAGTATCACTCTGACTGTATGAAAATGAATAATCTGCAGTCCTGTGATGCCACTGCCTTCTGGGTCCTGGATGGACTGACGGTTGCAGACAGAAGAGGCCATCAGGGGTTATTATACGCTTTACTGGAGCGTTAGGACGGCACCAGTTACTGTGCTCACTGAGAGCCTCTGTATTCAGCTTCTCTCCACTTCTTCATGTTTTAGTTCCTGTTTGCTGAACAGGAAGTCTCAAAGCAACTGATGTCAGTCCATAAACGTCTGGGCATGAGATTAATGAAGAGATTTCTGTAAATGATGGCACTTAAATGAGCTGGGAAAAAAATCAGTGTAATAAAATAAAAGCTGTATAGCTGCGTGTTGGAAAGAACATTTATATTAAAAAGAAATGTTAACACCTCGAGGCGGTTTTTGTTGGGAAAGCATGTCAGTCATTTTATTGTATATAAATAAAATTGAGCTGAATTGAATTGACAGTCATGTTTGGGCTTCAGTGTGCAGAATGATGTCAGTTCAAGAGTTTCACAACTTGAAGTAAAACTCGTCTGAAAGGCAGTCCTCGTTTAACTGGCAGCTCTGTTCAAACATGAACACATCCTGTGTTCACGCTTTAAATGAAAAATAATAATAGCACAGATAAAAATCAGCTTTGCAAAATGCTTCACAAAAAGAGACAATTTCAATGTCTAAGATAAATTATAGAAAGAGTATCAGTTTAAAACAGGTCAAGCTTAAGTGCATTTGATCATTTATTAATAAAATAAAAAGCTGAAAATGTGAAAGGACATCTGCAGATTTTCAGATGCAGCTCAGTGAAGATTGTTATGGGTGTGTAAATATTCAGCCCTGTTATGCTTTAAAATGAAATTCTTTGAATATATATTTAGTGGCTGTTTCCAGTCAGATTATGTGGAGATGCAGAAACCTTCATGTGTACATCCAGATGGGGATTAAGTGACTCAGGATGGCTTCTTTCAGCCATATACGGACCACATGTCAGGTGTGTCATGGCATTTAGGCATATCTGGCTCACTCAGCATTTACCGTAGCCTCAGGACCTTTGGGCCACGTCCAGCCAGCACAATGCTTTTCAGTAGTTGATCTCAGCTGGAAGATAAAGTTGAATATGTCTGCTATCATATTTAAGAGCTGTGTGCCATTTAAATTATGTTGCTGTCATCTTGTCATAAACAGACAACATAAGTCAGTATCAGGAGCTGGTTCACAAAGAAACCTGAAAGCGGCCCTAACTGCTGCAGATGTGACACATCTGTAAAACTGACAGAAATCCAAAGGAATTCCTGGCAACTCTTGGATCTTTTCCTGCACTTGGATTTTCACACAGCTGCACACCTAACCCTTTATTTATTTATTTTTTTAAATTTTTAAATTTTTAAAGCCTGCCATGTCTGGCAGTTTTTGCAAACGGAATCATGATCCAAATGCATTATTGTACCAAACATATTAGCTTCTACAAGAAAAGTTCTCCATAGGCTACTCTTGTTAATATTTTTCAATTGTTTTATTCATTCATTTTGTTTATTGTGCACTAAATATGACTGCCTGACCCTTTAATACAACCAAAAACCTGCTGCTGAATAACAATCATTAATAAACGATTAATAAAGCCTTGTTGTTACATGAAATTGGAATGAATGATGTTTACTCATTTTTCCTAACGTTGCCTTTTCTGTATGAAAACTGAACTGTAGCTGCCATAATAACATAAACAGTGATTTTATTTTGAAATGTCTCCATTTATTGCTGATGACGGAGCTTAAATCAGATTTGTGCAAATTTTATGGTGATTGAAACTTAAAAAAGAATAAAGCATCATAAAAATAAACTAAATAAAATATAGTTGTAAATAAAATACAATAAAATGACTGAAGTAAAATCTTCTTTCAGTTACTCCATTTAGGGGTTTCCTAAAATAGCTCAACAAAATACAAAAACTTGAAAAACAAAAATAAAAGAATAAAAATAAAAAAGCGTGCACATTTTTGCATTTGTGTGTGCAGCTGGAAGCAGGTCTGGGCTTCCTGCAGTTAGTTGTTACAGAAATTTTACTGCATTAAAAAAATTAATGTCCCTCAGAAAGTCATTAGAACAGCAGTAAGAGTGCCATCAGTCACTGTCCCTACATATTTATATTTAGGCAGTGATGGAAAGGTGTGGCGTGGGTGTGACCAGTGTGCAGGTGTGGTTACAGGTGCACATGCAGGTGATGTTAAACCAGCCTTTTGGGAAAGCACTGTTGGTCGCTTTGCCTCGTCATGGTTTGAGCTTTTGGCCGGACAGCCTGAAGCTGCTGTGTCAACACCTCACCACAACAACAGGTGCTCGAGTGCTGCACCGCCTGCCTCGCATGCATCACATATGTGAGTGTGTGTGTGTGCGTGTGTGTGTGTGTGCGTGTGCCTACGTGGGCCCGTTCATGTCTAAACCCGTATTTGGTGCGTTTGAGTGTCTGGATGCTTCTCGCTGTGTGGTTGCGTGTGCGTGGCTGCAAAGCCCCACACGGCGTTGTGCTGTTTGTTCAGTGTTGGAGCAGCAGGCCTGACCTTTCCTGAGACAACACAAGCTGCTGTTAGCTGGGTGAGCAGCACGGCGGCTCGCTCACATCAGTCCTCAGGTTGAAACAGGCTTCCTGCTCATTATCTTGAACCTTTGCGCAGAAAACGCGCTGTGGGAAACCTCAGAGCATCTCTGCTGCTTTTATGGTCGAGCTTTAAAACCCACCCGACTTCTTACAATCCATCTCAAAGCATTTGCTTTGCATTCATTTTCTTTTTTATTTGTCTTCCTGCCGTTTGTTTTCATGGCCATTAACTCCCATGAAAGACGCAAATGTTCATGTCAAAATCTCTAAACAAAGCAGGAAATGGTCTGGAACGTCAACCACAACAGCACTGTTGACTCTTTTAAGCGAAACTCAGGTGATCATTGTGATCTTTTGGACTTATAGGAAACTGTTTGGAGTGTGAAGTGTTGATGATCACAGTGTGCTGTAAAAAGGCGCTTTGCAAATTCTAGATTAAAATGTGACCATGTGACTATAAAAGGCCCCACACACATCACAGTGACAGATACAGAGGAAAATCTTTGAACACTGGTTAGGTGTCATTCGTTTATTGCTGCAGAATATTTACCTTATGTTTGAATCCAGAGCTCAGCAGATGTGCCCCGTACAGCTCACACTTACAGAAGCGCTGGTTTCAACAACATCCCTGAGCACACACCAGGAGTCTCAGTCAGGGTAACAACCAAACTTCGACACACAGCCACACATATCAGAGCCCGACCCACCACACAGTCACAGGATCACTGCTTCCATTAACATCTGAATCATGAACATCAGCTGAAGTCATTAATTGCTGCAGGAGTCTCAGTTATTCTTTCATAACGTGCAGATTTAGTTTCTTGTGACCGGCACACTGTGCAGTTCTTTTCAGTTAAAAGTTTCTAATCTCACAGTGAAACCTCTGATGTATTTATTTATTATTATTATTTATTGTATTTATCACCTGGTCATATGTAACTCACTTTCACTAAAAGGTGACTGCTTCATCTGCTTCATCTTCATCACTGCATTTCTGTGTGGACCCTTAATGCTGCGCTTGGCTACACAAATGCTGAAAAACACTGAAATATTGATCACAGCATTTAATGCTAAACAACAAAAACAGGCTCAGATCATTATTGAGCTGCAATCCCAGCACCATTTTTTAATAAAGTTATTAAAAGGTCTGTTTCACCTTTGTTCATTATCATCTTAAATCTAAGCTGAAATTTGAAGAGAAAATTCTCCAAAGAGCAGCTCTTAGGGGTGCTGACTGTTAGCTTTGATTTATGAAAAGTTTGGACTCTTGTGGCCACTTGTTGGGCTGCTTGGATCTGAACGTGCTTCACCTGAGCTGCTGGTTCGGATTGAAGGCGGTGACTCAGTGGCACAGCAGCGCAGTGAGGACGGACAGCTCTGCAGCTCTGCTGCTTTAATCTCAGTGATCCTCTCTCCCAGAGAGCGCAGAGCTGACACTTTAATTATCTGTAATTTCTCTCTTAAAGCAGCTCACAGAAAAAGACTCTTAAAAGTGACGCCTTCTCTCTGTCCTTCAACAATTTTACTGCCCAAATCAGCAGAGCTTGTTTTTTCAGATTAATGGATGCTCATATTGAATGAAATACACACTCACTTGGCAGTTTATTGCACCGAGCTGAACCCACTGCAGCCCAATCAAACAGTCGTGCATTAAATCATCTGCTTAACAGGTTTTAAAGTTTAGCCTTCGAGTCATTACGGTTTGTGGTGCTGTTCAGCTGAACTGCATTAAAGACAGGCATGTTTGCTCTCTTTAATATGAAAGGGATTAGCAAAATAATAGAGACACCACTTATTCAATCAGCTCATAAACTAACACTTTATAAATGCAGGATTTACTGCATCTGTATCACCTTCATTTCCATTCACTCATTAGTGGAAATAAAATGGGTCTAATCAAGTCTTTCAAATTAAAGTTCATTGTTGAACATGTTTCTTTTCCAGCAGCTGAAACATTTGAAACCTGCCTTTCAGCAGGTTATTGGCAGCTGATTTTTCTTCTGTGATCAATCAGCATGAAACTTTTAAATACCAGCAGACTACTTTTACAGTGATGTAATGTGATGCTTCACATTTCAAGTTTTTCAAGTGTCATTTCCTGTTTTCTGCTTTGCTCTGTTAACATAATCCTAAAGGTTTTTAAATCATTTCAATGAAAACATGTCGAGGACAGAGACTATCTCTGAAACATATATGTAACCGCTGTGATGCCACGCTGGTCTCTGTGCATCAAGGCCTTATTGTTAGCCTTTTGATGCCACCTTGAGTGGTTATATTTTCAGACAAAGGGAAGTCATCAGTCATCAAAGCTGGAGCACAGACTTCTTGAAATGTCTGTCAGGAAAACCACACAGCAGCCATATTTATGAGATAATTGCATCTCTCTCCCCTCAGCCCCAACCGGTCTCAGCAGATGACTGCCCCTCCCTGAGCCTGGTTCTGCTGGAGGTTTCTTCCTCTTAAAAGGGAGTTTTTCCTTCCCACTGTCACCAAGTGCTGCTCATAGGGGGTCGTTTTGGCTTTTCTCTGTATTATTTAGAATTCAATTTAAAATCTTAGTCCTCACTTATAGAGCTCTGCACGGGCTAGCACCAGCTTACATCAGTGATCTTCTTCATCCATACACCCCCTCTAGGTCACTGAGATCATCTGACCAAGGACTTCTGGCTTTACAATTCACAAGACTGAAAACAAAGGGAGGCAGAGCTTTTGCCACAGTGGCTCCCAGGTTATGGAAATCACTCCCTGCCCATCTTAGAGAAGCGGACTCATTGTTGTGTTTCAAAGGTCTTTTAAAAACCTACATTTTTAGTTGTGCATTTGTTTAATCTGTCTTTGTTTTAAATTTTTTGTTGTAAAGCACCTCGTGACTTCTGTCTTGAGAGGTGCTATATAAATAAAGTTTTACGTACTTACTTACTTACTTATTGTTGGGTCTTACCTTACAATGAAAAGCACCTTGAGATGGCTGATGTGATTCTGTGCTATATTGAATTGAATTGAACTGAACATGCAAAAGTTAGCCGAGGTGAAGCCTAGCAGACTGCTAGCAGACTGTATTGGCATGTACCTGAAATTAATCCTCAGATAATGATCAATACTGAAAATTACTATGGAGTTTGATAGCCATCTGCAACAGTATACCAACAGTGACATACCAACAAAACAAATCCTGTACAGCTGCTATGAAAGCAGAAATTAGAGGCCCAAACTGTTTTGTATAAGGCTGTAAATGTGTTTGTTTCTGCTATAAATTTGAACTTTTTAACATGAGAGTCTGTGGGGACCGAGTCAAGTGGCCATTAGAGGAACTGCGGTTTTCAGCGTTATTTTTTGGCGCTTGCTGTGCACCTGTAGTGGGCCCGTGCTCCTCTGCAAACTCTCGACTGTAAAATGTGTCTGAAAGTCAGAAAACGGACGTTTTTGGGGATCTAATTGCTGTCAGGGTGGGTTATGTAACAGCGCAGCCTCTGAGAGTGTTCTCAGCATGTACTTAAGACGTATTATCACACTGTCACAATCTAATGAAAGTCACTGGGTGAAGACACAGTGAATGCACTGAATACATGGTGTCATGTGTCATCAGTGTGTGCGTGTGTCTATTAATAGGTTAAAGCAGCCTGCTGTTGTTTTAGAGCTTCTCAGCCTTTTATCAAAAACTTCAAATCACTTTTTTATTCAGAAACTAAAAATAAAATGCAAATGTCCTGCAGGCTTTGGCACTTGGAACCTGTTGAGTAATGGCGTTGTTCTCACAGCACTTTGGACACATGGGTGCTTTTCCTTTAAAAGGCAGACATGTTGTCCTGGCCCAGTAAAGGTTTTGGATGTCATGTTGTACTTTTATGAAACCATTTGCAGTCCTATAGATTTTTTTTTTTTTTTAGAAAACAATAAATCTGTGACAGGCAAATCTTGTGCTGCAGTTAGAGTATAAAAGCTTTTGTTTAAATGCTGAAGACATTCTTTACAGGAGCCTGTGATATTCTTTAATGGCAGCTCCAAAAGCAGCTGCATCGGTGAGTCATATAAAGTAAAATACCAAAGAGCAGCGTGTGTCAGCTTTAATAGAGGTCTGACAGTCAACATTTTTCTTAAGTGCCTGTTCAAGGTGGCATAAGGTGGCTTACGGAGGAACAAAGAGGCCAGATTACTGCAGCTTGAGCCGTTCCAGCTTTGTCCATAAAGGAAAACGGAGAAAGAGGAAAAATCTTGGAAAGCAAAATGGTTTTAGCAGAAAGTGGATGGAAAACAAAAAAGGGAAACAGCAAACACCAAAACTGATGAGTTTTTAGCCACTAATTTGAGTTGATTTTGAAGAGTAAACCACCAAATCAAAGTGGAAAACACAGCGGTCCAATTAGGATGCAAATTATGCAGATGAAAATGCAATACCTCTATCTTAGCGGCCGAGGCTGGTTTGACAGCTTTTTCTAATCTTACAAAAGTAGTTCTGATAAATATGTTTCTGAAAACACTGTTTAGTTTGTAGTGAGTTTCCAGAAGTATTAAATTGTTCTAAGTGCCCTTGATTTGCATAAAGTAGTCCAGATCATCTACGCAAATCCATCCATCCATCCATCTGATTGAGGGTCTCTGCAGCCACAGACAACCATCCACACTAACATTCACACAGCTAGCCTGGCAGGTTCTTGGAGAACATGCAGACCCCAGAAAGCCAGTAGATTTGAACCCAGGACCTTTTTGTGTGAGGTAACCAAAGTGCCACTGTGTTGACCGCCACTGTGGCCCACTCAAACCTGTAACCACCTATACCTAAGATGGGGATTCTGTGTTTTCTCGTTGAGGTTAATGCTTTACTGCGAGCGCCTCCTACACACCCTCTGTTTTAGTTCTGTCCTGCTAATGACGAGCAGTGAAATGGGTCAAAAATTGTTCAAATAGGAAGAATGATCTGTCATTTTTAAATTCATTTACTCATTTTGTTACTCTCATTCTTTTAAAATTATAATCATTTCATAGCAATGTAAAATAACAAAATCGAAAAGTGACATCCTGCTGTCCAGCTGTAGTAACTTTAAGATCCACCAGGAGGCCCACTCTGGGAACCACTAACCAAGGATTCAGCTTTATGCAAATAAGATGTCTGCAAGTTTATGCTCCTTCTCTCAAAACATGACACAGCTGGTTTTATGCAAACATTTAACAAGAAGCATAATGCCAGCGGCAGCATCCAATCAGAATGCAGGCCACTTCCTGCATATTTTAAGCTTCCTGTGACTGTTTCCGCTGAACACCTTCCTCTTTCCCTGGCTGTGTGTAGAGCAGTTGTAGCAAAGTGATTTGTCTGCTGGGATTAATAACGTTTTTCTGATTCTGACCCAGATGCTGGAACTGCCTCCTGAACTCACAGCTGTAATCAGCGCCAGCAGCAGACCCGCTGGAGTCTTTCTTTATGTTTAGCTTGGGACTCTTTTCAATAATTCGGGATGAGCACAGCAGCAGCAGCGAGGAAGTCGACCGTGTTTGTGTTGATTACAGCGGAGACTCGGGGGTTTTCTTGCTTTTGAAATGAAGTTCAGTTACTTCACTAACTTTATTTATTCCTTTTCCCCTCACCTTCACTCATTATTCCCTCTCTAATCCTGGCAGTTAAAACCAAGCAGGGCACACACTGTGTGTGTGTGTGTGTGTGTGTGTGTATGTGTGCAAACAGCAGCTGAAGGACGTGAAAATGTTTTACAGTTACATCCACGGTAATTCTGATCAGACCAAAGAACGTCAGTTAAATTTTACTTATTCTTAATTTTTCCTATTCTTTTTAAAATCAGAATCAGAATACTTTATTGATCCCAGAAGGAAATTCCTGGTTTCCTGTTTCCTAAAAATAGTAAACTTATACAATAAATAATCAAAAATGAAATTTATTATTGGACCCTCTTTATTTATGCACTCCCCCCCAAACCTTCAAGCAGAAGAGTGGAGAAGCTGTAGCTAACAGCTGACATAAAAAGCCTTCTCACATTACTTATCATATTAAACAGATTCATGCTGAGTCTTCAGGAGGAGGTTGGAGTTGGTGGTGGATGAACTGAATTCCAGCCTCCTGAATTCCAGTGTCCTGAAATTCAGGAGGCTGGAATTCAGGCCTTCTCTTTGAAGGTTAGTTTTCACTCACTGTTTTATTACAGTAGAAGTCTTTCTGAAAGTGCTGTAACTAAGTTTAAGGATGTAATTCCTTCATTATTATGCTTTTCAGTGCCATGTGCCAACACAGTGCAGAGCAGCTACCTAAACTCTGCTCCCAGTGAGGTCGATTATCTCCTCAATAGTTTTACTTCCTCACTGCGTACGACTTTGGATACTGTGGCTCCTGTGAAAAGGAAAGCCCTAAATCAGAAGTGCCTGACTCCGTGGTATAATTCACAAACCCGCAGTTTAAAGCAGATAACCCGTAAGCTGGAGAGG
>VUQJ01029667.1:2403-16293 GCA_015108635.1 Andinoacara biseriatus
ATAAGAATGTTTGGATGAAAATCTTTTGCAGCCAGTGACAGCCTGAAGTAGTCGAGATGACATTGTCACAAATTGGGCTGCACAGCCTCGGAACAAAGGGAAAGGCACAAATGTGCCAAATAAAACAGTGTTTATCTTCAAGAAACAAAGAACAATGTGTGCAGGCGGTATGATTAGCGCTGCAAGTGAGTGCATAAGTGAAGAAATGGTGCATGCAGCAACCAAAATCCAGTGACCCGGTTTCACTGGCAGCCACACATGCCCATGTCATCACACTGGTGCCACCGTGTTAGACAGATGATGTGATGTGCTTCAGATCACAAGCTCTTTGTCTTCTTCTCCAAACTTTTCTCTTCCCATATCATTGTGCTACAAGTTTATCTTGGTTTCCACTGTGAAGGCTCTTTAGATATTTCTAGCTAGTCTAATCTGGCCTTCTTGAGTGTTCATGCAACACTTTTATTAAAACCCTTCTGCTGTAAGTAACTAATAAAGCTGTAAGTCTGCAAAGCAAGTCTACAGGCCATAAAAATGGGGATGTTTCTGGTAACTACTCTGAGGCAACAGTGCTAACCACAGAGCTCCCGTACAACTTTAATTAACTAATTGAGTGGAAAAAATATATATTCTAAAATTAAGAAAACCCACACTGTCAAAATTGAGCTCAATTATTGGGCTTTTTTAAATGTTAAATTATTCAGTTTCTCCTCTGCAAATATTTTATTTGTTGAATTCTTTTCGTCACATGAACAACTGAGTGATTTAATAAGCGACAAATGAACCAGCTGCAGATTCAAGTTAGAGCTACTCTGCGGCTCACAGAACAAAGACTACCCTCACCAGCTGCAGTCCAGCACAGTCTGTCTGAATGAGGGACGAGCAGCGAAAGAACTTTCAGAATGAGTCAGAGGAATATTGAACATGAGTAAATCAGTTTTGGAAGATTTCGGTTTCATAGACCAAAAAATAAATATAAAGATAAAATAAGTTGCTGATGGTCATTATTATACCTAAGGAGGCTTCCAAAGCAAATACTGAACATGCCGTTCCTTGTACTGTATGTAAAATGCTTCAGTAAAAGCTTCTGTCCTCAGTTTTTACCTGTGTGTTATTATTCAGGTCCTGTATCAGCTTCTTCAGCTTCCTGAGCATATAGAGTAGATATTTTTCATGCCTTGTTTAAAATAGAAAAAGGATCTTCAGAGGAAGCGTACTTCGGTACATCTCACTGTAGTGTATGTAAAAGGAGACTGGAACAAACTTTATGTGCATCAATGTCAGCGGATATGCAAAATAAATAATCGACATGCAAAAATGTTCCCTAAATGAGACACCATAGGTGAATCAGATGTGCAAATTACATCCATCCATCAAATTACATCCATGTAACTAAACAAACAAAAATGAGAATTTGTCACATGAAATGCACAGACAAGATTTATGAAATTTAAAAGGTTTAGTCTGTTTCTGTGGTACGGACAGCTCGTATGTGATCCCAGCTCTGTTTTTAAAAACTTAGATTAAAATCAGCCTTGACTATCCTTAAAAAACAGCCGTCTCCTTTGTGCATCTGCAGGCGTAGAGTCCCCCTCTCACTGAATCTGCAAACAGAGGCTGTTCGGTGCCGCTTCTGTCGTACTAACAGGCGCATACACGCTTGTCGACAGGCACGGTTGCATAGATCCAAACCGATCTTTTTCTTTTCCTCCTTGGCATTTGTTTTCTGTCATCTTTTTGCTGTTGTGCTGAAAACAATAGCATCGCTGGCTGTTTCGCTCTACTCCACTGAACCGCTTTTGTCTTATTTTTCTGACAGCGCTGTCCATAGTGGGAAGACTTAACGCCCTCTGCAGCTCTCACAGTCTTCAGGACAAATGCCATCAAATACTTCTCGAGGGCCCCGTGGATGGACCAAGCAGCCGCTCAGATAAATGTCCCGAGTGTGTGAAATGCTTTGACAGCTACCAACTTTATTTTTTTATTCTTTTCGCATACAAAATCAACAAGGGCAGGGAAACTGAGACATGAAAACAGCTGCTGCCCTGAAAAGAGACACGGCTGCAGAAACAACACAGTAAACACAACCTCAGATTCCGCTGGCTGAAGCTTCTCAGTGTGTCTGAGCCAACAAGAAATAATACTGCTGACAAAATGTGCTATATTTAAAACATGATTTGAATCATTTGACACATTCTGCATGCTATTTATTACACTTAATTATTAAAACGTATATAATGCATTAAAATGCCATTTGACTCAGTTGAAATTGACTAAATGAAGTTTGGAAATATGAAGCTGTGAATCCAGCCACCTTAAAGCAAAATCTTTTCTAAACATGATTCAGATTATGGTGATTTGGGTTGAGCTCAAGTCACCCCTCATTTCTTAATATTTTACTTCCAAGGAGAGAGGCTTTCTTATAATGCTGTACAGGTTCAGGCTGTATTGAATAATAAAGGTTGGAAAAAAGCAGTCCTACATATTTGTGTATCATGTTCACTGAAGGACATACCTCTGTAACAAAATGTTGGTTGTAAATGCGATGCTGTCAGTCTCTTTAATGTTGGTCTCCTTATTTTTGATGTCTTCATACATTTTCGTGAATTAGGTTCTTGAAGGAAATGGGAACCTGGGATTGAAAGTGGAAATTAAAAAAAAGGCTTCATTCTGCACCACTGACAGTGGGATCATGTTCAAAATGTGTGTGTGTGTGTGTGTGTGTTTTGTCTAAAACATTAAGAATTATGGCCTGTTGTGTTTAATTTCATTTCCAGTATTTAGTGTTTATTTCCTGGTTTGTAGACAGCAGCTCATGAAAAAAAACTCTTATGACACAATTGTTTCACCAATCAAACAGCAGTTAGCCTGAAGCATCGGCAGGACCGTAACCCTGCACCGTTTCGACACGGAGGACTAGCCCGGTACTGGGCATTCACCTGAAATGGTCTCAAACTTTAGACTTCATTCTTTTCTTTGACTGTGCTCCTCACCTTCTTCTCCATCGTGGATTAAACAAACCATCAAAGCAAAGAATTAGCATCAATTATTTATCGCAATCGAGTTATTTGAGTGACTCAATTAATCATTTCAGTTCAACAGATCAAGAGGACACATGATGTTAGACTAGTACTCAATCGTTATTTTCCAATCAGAATATTTTTGGGCTGCTTTTTATTTGCACCGCAGCAGGTTGTTTTTCACCATGTCTGTGTTCATTCACTTCTT
This sequence comes from Andinoacara biseriatus, assembly GCA_015108635.1. Lineage (NCBI taxonomy): Eukaryota > Metazoa > Chordata > Actinopteri > Cichliformes > Cichlidae > Andinoacara > Andinoacara biseriatus. Next base: position 5,629 of record VUQJ01029667.1, read on the forward strand.
CAGAGCAAACTTTGCAATTATTCCTGAGCATCACTTTACTAACTCTCACTGACCAAAGTTTGAACCCGTCTGAAGAATGGAGATGTGATGTTTTGTTAGAGTGACAGAAAAAAGAGTGAAGGACAACCTCCCAAACAGCAGACTAAGTGTAACAGCTGACCCAAATACATTTTTTAGATACTGGAAAATCCACTGTCTGGAATGCTGGAAAATGAAATAGACTGGCATGTTCACTTGTGCCTGTCCACTAGCTGGAAAAATAAGTTGAGGAAGAAGAATTATTGTTTCTCTTACTGTCAGTGAGATTATGCAAAAGAAAGATTAGGCTTGGTTTCATTCAACATGGTGGGTAGCTGGGATATCAGGAAAGAGAGAATTCATTAATCCATACTGGTGCACATCTGGATCTTTCATAAACTCCAAGACAGTCTGCTGGCCTTAGCGGATGGCTGCTTTCTCCATGTTCCCTTTGAGCTGTTCACATTTCTAAACACTTCACTGAGTTCCAGTTTGTAATTTGTGCTGTTATCTTGCTTTTCTTGCTCTTGCATGTTAGAATATCCATGACTTTTGGATGTTTAAGTGATAAAGAGGCACAAAGTGAACAGTTCAGAGAAAACAAGCAAACTGCAGAAGTGATCAAATATTCTTAAATCTGTACCGATATCAGTATGGCTTCATGCTGAGACAGAGTTGAGTACTGAAGGTGAATGACTTTAAATAAATGGGATCAACAATCCAAAGTAACAGAGTAACATAAGAGAGGCGAATAGTAGAATGCAGGCAGGATGGAGTGTTTGGAGATGAGCATCAGGGGTGATTTGTGACAGGATAGCAGGAAGAGTGAAAGAGAAGATGACAGTGACACCTGCTATGATGGATGGTTTGGAGACAAAAAGACAGGTGGCAGAGCTGGAGATGTTAAGATCATCACTGGAAGTGACCACGATGAGGGACAGCTCAGGCCGAGGAGTTAGGAAACAAAGCTAGAGAGGCTGAGATATATTGGACAAAGGATGGTGAAGCTAGAGCTGCCAGGCAGGAGGAAAAGAGGAAGACATCAGAGGAGGTTCATGGATGTAGTGAAGGCCATGGAGAGGGTTGATGTGACAGAGGAGGATGCTGGGACTGGGTGAGATGGAGGCAGATGATCTGCTGTGGAGATTCTTATTACAGGGTCATTTATTTGTGCCTTCACTTTGAGGAATGTTCGTATATTTTTTAACTATTTGCCTACAAGACGTTTTTACAGAGTAAGGAACCCTTCCCCATTTTTTCTCCAGAAAGACTCTCTGGGATTCTTTTTTTAAGCAAAGGATCTGAATTATTCTTCTTCAAGCAGCGTGTCCTCACCACACCTCTAGGAATGTCTTGATTCATTCATCTGACCTGCTGCGGAGACAAAGAACATAGGGGGAATTTTCTAAATGGTGCAAAAAAAAACCAAAAAAAAAAAAAACCCTCACCTCCCTGTGAACTGCCCCAGAAAACTAAAAATTAGATATCTCCAATTCCAATGTAATCACGAGCCTGGAGGGACTAAACAATCGCTTCACCTCCTCCAACATCACATTTACATCCCAGTCACTTCGCCGACGCTCTTTCCTCCTCAAAGACTCGCTGACAGTGCGGAGGACTGAATTCAGAATAACACCACGTTGAAATACACACGTTTGTATTCACTCTTAATTAAAGGCCGAAGGCAGGAATCCTGTTAGCTATTGATATATTCAATAAAACAGAACTTTTCCACCTTTCTGACAAAGAGGGAAGGTCCAAGCAAAACTGACCTCCAAACTAGAGCCTGAGGAGATTAAAAACAACACCACAGGTGCATTTAACAGCGCAGGCACTGCTATTATGCATGAAGTGGCTCTTTCACCTTCTTTGCCAATTAACGGTTGCTATAAACCTCCTGGGGGGGAGCTGTACAGCTACGGGCCATGTTTAAATTCATATTAGCCACATTAGCTAATGTGCATCCATTTTTCATGGATGGAACCTCGGGGCTGTTTTCCCCTCACCGAGGCTTCGACTCCTTGAAATGACACAATTCTTAAAGTGCAGAATAATGTTCTCTGTGTGTGCGTAGTCAATATTTTAGTTTGGAGGGAGGCACTTAGCAGCGCACGGGTCATGTTGGTGACAGAGCTCACGACTGTGTTCAGACATTTTGCCGGAGCTCTTGTTGCAGAACAGCGCATAATTACAGCAACGGCAGAGCGAGCCTCGAGTCCTCAAACACAAATGAAACCAAAACAAATTTAAAAACTGAGTCATGTGATGGGTTTGGTTGGTTTCTGTGAACTTAAAGGACATGGATGAGACAGGGGCAGAGAGATAAAAGACAATCAACATGTATTTTAGAGCGTGATCCTTAGATAGGGAGCTGAGGTTCTACTCATGAGAACTGACTCCAAATGATTTTTTTCATCCAGTTTTCCTCCATTATCCTCTCTTTCTGTTTAGAAAGTCAAATTATGTAGAATTCACTTCACCATAAAACCATGCATCATGAGAGTTGGGACAAAACCCCCTAAATTCCTTCAACAAACAGGGTGTAAACCTCTTTTGGGACTTCATTTAATTGTGAATATTTTTAAGTAGTGTGTGAAACCAACAACATAAATAATCCATATCTGCAGCTGAGCTTTGGGGAGGTTCTGACATTGCTGGTGGTTACTACCCTTGGCAGTTAAAAAAGTGATACTCCCTGCCTGGGTTGTAAGCATGTGGACTGAAGCTGCATCTTTATGACAGATGTGTGGTCTCAGTGAGGAAGCAACTCACCTCCTGGAACGGTGAGAGGAAGAAAAGTCCCTCTGGCTTCACACAGACACTCGTCATGAGTCTCAGCTGCTCGCTTTCTATCAGGACTCAGAAATAAAACTCTGCCTTGATGATTGTGAGGCGACACCTGAACAGATTTAACATTTTTTTTTAATTTGAGATGGTTTCTAATTCAGAACTCCCGGAGTTGAACTCAAAATGCTTTAAGGCATTTTAAAAAGCCTTTTTTAAAATATTTCAGGAGCTCGGCACCACTTTAGCCTGTACTGTGATGGATAAGAAATTTGCTTCCTTTATTAGTTGTGTAATTTTGTTCCTTATACCTCAAACCATAATGTCATTGTTGTTTTGACTGTGTTGTGCTGAGCTTGGTTTTGCCTGGGTTGATTGTGAGCTGATCCATTGGTAATGCCTTAAGACTCCAGTAGGGGAAATCTCGCCTTTTATTTCCTCACTCCATACAGACGTTCATTCCTCTCACTATTCCCCCTGTTTAAGGGCACAACAGTAGCGCTCATATTGTCCACAAACATTTGATTTTACATTGATTTTGCAAAACTAAGCAGTCTTAGTTTTAGATGACTTTTACAGCTCACACAGCAGAATTCATATTGGAGGAAAAAAACAAAGCTCCAAAAGGACAGACTGACCCTGATTATTGAGTGAGTGATTAATCAGAGTTTATCATAATTCAAATTCAGTGTCTGGCAACCACTTGACCAAATGTGTGTCTGACAAACTCAGTCAATCTGAAAGAGAGGCATTTTTTTTAACATTTGAAAACCAGGAAAAATTACACTATTTTTTTTTTCTTTCATTTATTAGAACAGAATGCCAATTACCTTTTTCGAATTCACTGACTGACAAATGTTTTCTGTTCACGACTAACTCGGAGCTTTCGAGACCAAAGCTCAACCAACAGGTTGCTGCAGTGTAAGCCAGTCATCAGAAAACCACATCAGCATTTCAATAGCCAAAACATGTTGTTTCTGAGTTCATCCTTGAATAAAGTTAAAGGAAACAAAAATGTTGCCTGGTCTGATGAGTCCCAATTTTTGACGGTAGAGTCAGAAATAATCAACATGGATCCATCCTGCGTTGTATCAATGATTCAGGCTCGTGCTGGTGGTGTAATGTGTGGGGGGGCTATTTTCTTGGCACATTTTGGGCCCCTTAGTTCTAACTGAGCATCTTGTAGATGCCACAGTCTACCTGAGTGTCGTTGCTGACCGTGTCCATCCCTTCATAACCACAGCTGAATATGACAATGAGTTAACTGTACTCAAATGGCCTCCACAGTCACCAGAACTCAATTCAGCAGCGCACCTTTGGCATTGTGGTGGAACTGGAGATTTGCATCATGGATGTGCAGTCAGCTGGTAAGTATAGGGATGAGTAGGCAGTTACTTTTGATTTTTACTTTTGATTAAATGCAATAAAAAAAAGTCTGACTTGTTAACTAATTTAAAAGTAATAAAAAACAACACAAATGCTGTGTGTGAGCACAGAGAGAGGTGCTGCCACTGAACATCTTAGAGCCAGCATTAAAACGGCGCCATACATTAATACAGCAGAAAACATTTATTTAACACACTGGTATTTCTGTTGCCAACTAAAGAGAGTGTAAACATTTAATCATCTAGGATTAGTCTCACACATCCCAGATGTTCATCTTTGGCCTGCTCTTAAGCCTCAAACTGGCACAGTTCCTCCATCTGATGAACTTAGATCATTGAGGCAACACTGATGCATGTAACCTATTTAATTAAGGCTGACTTCTGAAAGGAGTTTCACCAACGGACTCGCACGAGATAAAAATGCATTTCAATGCTGGCCAAGTAGAATAAAATGACTGATTTCATTAATTGTTTCTGGGCTCTGGGACATGAGTGTCACCAGGAGCCTGATGTTCATCATTACAGATGCCAAGATATAGTTGTGTGATTTAAACTGCTGCCTGTGGAAATTATAATTCCTAAAACATTATAAACATTATAATAAAAAGAAACACATACTAAATAAAGCCAAATCCATCCATCTATTTTCTTCCATTTATTGTGGCTAATTTCTGAGTTCACAGGATGGTCTTAGGAACAAGGGAGAGGACGCTTACCGTGCAGTGATGTTGTTGTTAAAATTACCTTGCATATTAAATATGCAAGGTACCTCCAACATCCACCATCTGTTTTGGGGATTAACACCAAGACAGGCACCAACCACCTTGCAGCTGCAGCTTCATGTAGCAGCTTCAACAATGGAGGTGCGGCACAACTCACCTGGTGAGTCAGGTCCAACTCACCACCAGGTAGTGATCAGTTGACAGCTCAGCTCCTCTCTTCACCCGAGTCTCCAGAACATATGGTCAGATCTGGTGATACGATTACAAAATTGACACCTTCAACCTAGGGTGTCCTGGTGCTACATGGACATCCTTACATTTGAAGAAGGTGTTTGTTATTGACAAACTGGTTTGCACAGAAGTCCAATAACAGAACACCACTCGGGTTCAGATCAGGCAGGCCATTCCTTCCAATCATGTCCTTGAAGGTCTCACTGTCATCACCCACGTGAGCATTGAAATCTCCCATTGGTAGTCATTAAATGGAGCACCCTCGAGTACCCCACACAGCGACTCCAGGAAGGCTGGGAACTCTGAACTGTCGTTCGGCTCATAAGCACAAATGACCAAGGGCAACTCCAGACTGGAAGAGATTCCAGCCCCTCTCCAGGAGGCTGGTTCCAGAGCCCAGGCCCTGTGTTGATATGAACCCGACTATATCTAGCTGGTATCTCTCAGCTCCACGCACGAGCTCAGGGTAGTAATATTTCTTTTTTATTCAAACAAACTCCAGAATAATAAAAAAAAAATGTCTGAACACTGAAAAAATATGTCAATGGCTGCAGGGATGATGAGCACACATCATCCCTGCAGCCATTTGTTGTCAGATAAAGAAAAATACTAATGCTGTACTTCCTGTCTCCTGAATGGGGCCCCATTAAGGTGTCACAGGAAGAAGCAGATGAAAAAAATAAGAACTGCTGCACAAAAATGTTTTAACCAATGAACCATTTTAAATGACTCACTGCTCTTAATTCAAACCTCAAAATGACCAACAGATTTTCTTTCTCAGAACAAATTAATGAGCAAATTAAGCCTTAAAACTCCCAAAGAGAGATCAGACGTCACGCTAACATCCCTTTCATCCCAGCATCTCCAAATTGATTGGTTAACCCAACTTACATCGGAAGACATCACTCCATGTGTGTGCGTGTGTGCGCGTGTGTGGATTGAAGCTCGCTATCCAGGAAGTGGAATTTATCATGGTGAGGAGTGCTGACTGGGCATTAGGACAGCCTGCAGGGGGTTTCCCCTCCTGCACAGATGAACTGATAGAGCCCATTTGTCATGCAAGGAGGGCTGCTCGCTTCACCAAGCACTGAATGAACGCAGGCGAGCGCCGAGGATTTCAGCCAGAGGAAACTTCGTAGCCTCTCAGTGCCATCAGGGGAAATTCAGTGTGGGATCAGGTGCATTTTACGTGGAGGAGTGGGAGTTTTTATTTATTTATTTAGGCAAATGATGAAACTACTCTGTATTGAAGTCATGAAAATGTGAGGCTGTGTTTACGTGGCAGATTTTACGCTCACATGATTCTGCGCGGTCTCCCAGACTCTGCACACAGATAGTGTCACTGCACGTAATCTGCTAGCGTGGCATGCACTGATAAATGCTTTGTTTGAATTGTATGATCAGTGATCAGTGTCTTGGATTTAAGGTTTATATCTGAAAATGTTTTTGAAAATTTGTGTAAATTACCTCTTTTTGATAGATAATTAAGAGTAGAGTATTGGTGTAAGAGTTTCTGAAAAGATGTCAAAATGTGCTACAAATTTTTTTTTTTAAGTTTTCATGATCATCATAAAAATGTAAACTTGTGTTTAGATCTGCTCTTTGTTTGGTTGCTTGTTTTTTGGACAGAAGAACTGAAACAAACACAGAAGAGTTCAGTGAGTCAGTAACCGCACCGGTGGGAGAGCACATAATCATATTTAACCTTGTTTACATGGAGCAATAAATGATTACCGGCCTTAATTAGTAAACATAATTCAGTTCAACTTTCAGTTTTATTTCTTTAGTGCCTGTTCACAACAACAGTGCTATATATCATATGGTAACGACTCTGCAATATTAGAAAGAACAAGAAGGGGAAGAGAAACTTTAGTGACATGCTGTAGTGATGTATAAACACATGGAGCGTGAAAAGATGGGAGTGGAGAAGAAATGCTCAATGTAACATGGGAAGTCTCTCAGCACCCTGAACCTAAAGCAACATAAGGGAGGGTTCAGGATTGTCCATCCTGTCTTTTTCTCAGTGCCACCATCTCCAAACCATACATTACTTTGGATTGCTCAGGTATTTAAACTCATCCACCTTCACGACCTCTGCTCCTTGCATGTTCACCTTTCTACCTGTCTCCCGCTCATTAACACACATATATTCTGTCTTGCTTCTACTGCCTTTCTTTCCTCTTCTCTCCAGTGCATACCTCCACCTGCACCCTACTCTCACTAAAGATCACACTGTTGTCTGCAAACATCATAGTCCACAGAGACTCCTGCATGATCTCATTGGTCCATCACCACTGCAAACAGAAAGGAGCTCAGAACAGATCCCTGATGTACTCCCACCCCCACCTTGAATCCATCTATAACTCCCACTGTACACCTCAACACTGTCTCCCTGTCCTCATCCATGTCCTGCACCACCCTTACATACTTCTCTACCAGTACATTTCTTCTCCATCCCTCAGGCATCCTCTCAGACTGTGTTAAACAATCTAGTCAAAAAGTTCATTGTCCTCTCCTAGACACCTCTGTAACTCCACGGGTATGTCATCCAGACCAACCATCTTTCCACTTTTTTATATGTGCCCTCACTTCCTCCTTATTCATCCTCTGCACTTCCTGCCCTCCACCTGTCTTCCACTTGCTCATAAAATCTACATTCATCAGCTCCTCAAAGTACTCCTTCCATCATCTCTGAAAAAGAAAGTTACAAATCAGAAGTGCCTGACTCTCTGATCTGAACTTACAAACATGCAGCTTAAAGCAGATAAGCAATAAGCTGTCTCTCTAATTTAGAAGATTTTGACTTCACCTATTCAGCTTTCAGGCACCTCTTCTGCAGAACCAGCTCCCAGTTTGGCTTTGGGAGACAAACACCCTCTCTATTTTTAAAAATCCTAGGCTGCTGGGGGGTTTCCATGATGCACTGAGTATTTCTTCTTCATTCACGTCTTTTCACTCTCTCTTTATATCCCACTCTGCATTTAATCATTAGTTATTATCAATCTCTGGCTCTCCTGTCTTTCTCCCCTTAAACCCAAACTGATTGCAGCAGATGGCTGCCCCTCCTTGAATCTGGTTCTGCTGGAGGTCTCTTCCTGTTTAAAGAGAGATTTTCCTTCCCGTTGTCACCAAGTGCTTGCTCATAGGGGATGGTTTAATTGTTGGGTTTTCTCTGTAATCTTTGTGTAGTCTTTAACTTACAATAGTGCCTTGAGGCAGCTTTTTGTTATGATTTGTTGCTATATAAATAAAATTGATTTGAATTTAATCTTCTCAAAACACTCTTCACTCAGTACATTTCAATGTCTTTCCTTAATCAGTCTATCCTGCTGCAGATCCTTTCCACTTTGATTTCTCTGCCTAGCCAGTCAGTACAAGTCCTTTTCTCCTTTCTACTGTCCAGCCTTGCATATAATTCAATATAAGCCTTTTACTTTATTACTTCTCTCTTTGCTAAACACCCAGAATGGAAATCTCATTCTTGATGATCCAGATGTTGATTTGGCAAAGACTTTACACTGAATACCCTTTTTGACATAGCACTCCCCTTTATTCCAGCTTTGGGACAGACTTTAGGAATACACTGGGGTGTATCAATATTTATTAAGTCATTTATTTGTATTAATCTACTACACTGACAAAAATATGTAAATTAATAATGCACAACATATACATAAAATCAACTGCTGTTAATATTTGCCCATTTTTTCTCTTCTCTGAATCCACATCACAGCTGGGGTACACCATTTAGTTTCTGAAACCATCACCTAAGAGCGCCTTTTCTGTTTTTCACAGTGTCCATAATTTGTTAGGATATAACGTGCCCCCATAAGAGAAGATTAAAAACACATAAAGAACTTTAAACTAAACTGGATCCATTTTACTGCTGCTCTATCATTGGAAGTTAAAATGTTCCTGTGATACTAGGCTGCAGACCTATTCAGAAACAGCCAAACACAACATGGATGCTCTGCATTAATCAGCCTTTGATTAGACAGCTGGACTGACAGCCAAGAGGGGTCGGGGGTCGTGAGGTCCAGAGATGGGAAACATTATCTTTTATAATATTTAATCACCAGGAGCTCTCGCTGACGCTGATGTGTTTGGGTCCTTAATATCGTGGGAAATTACATGATTAAAATTCAGCTCAGCTGCTTAAATCTCCCACTTCATTTGGTTCAGGCCTGGATGGCTGCTCTGTCTCATGTCCAGGGATGTGCCATAATTATTACACGGCCACTCTGGTTTATTCGGTATAATTGCTTCCCACTGTTTTTCTCACATAAATGGTCTGCTGGAACACAGCAGGACTCTCAGACACATGGACACAAGACACTTGAAGACAGATGTTTAAATAGGCACTAAGTTTCTGTAATTTTCGACATTTTGACTTTAGGATTCTGGGAAATCTGTGTCATTCAAACCAAACCTGTTGTCACTCAGACTCAATTGTTTAAAGATGCAGTCAGAAATGAAAAGGTCATTTTAACCCCCAACAGCGGAAAGAGGCATTTTTCATTTAAAAAAAAAAAAAGAACATATTCTGTTTTTTGCTCGCTCTATATTTTTATTCTGGAACTTCTCTGGAATAGCTGTGACTGATTCACATTATTTAAAACCAAATCTTCATCATATACCTCTTTTCAACCTACTGTGTCGCTTTAAAATTGATTGTGGCCAGATGACACATATCAATTAGTTAATATGCAGGAATCTCTTAAAGACATAAAGGCCTGGTTGACCTTTAATTCAGATTAAGATAAAACTGAAGTTACTCTACTCGGCCCTACAAACCTTAGAAAAATGGTGTCTAACCATACTTACTCTGGATGGCATTACAGTGACCTCCAGTAACATTGTGAGGAATTTTGGAATCATTTTTGAGCAGGATATGTCCTTCAAAAAGAAGGACACATTCGTCGACCGCATTTGGAGGAGCCTTTGAATTTGGACAGCCTTCGTCGCTTCTCTGTGATGTAATCAGCCTACAAATGCGGCCTTCGAAGGATGCGGCCCCTGAATTTGGACACAGCTGATGTCTCATGCAAACCCAAACCAAAAACCCAAACATAAATGACTACTTAAAATCTTGTTGAGCGCTTTCTGATTTTTACAGTCCTTGGTGACGCGTCCAAGGAAACCCACAGACCAATCGCATGCAAGTTTGGGCATACCACGTGATACCACCTAGCTAGTTCCAACCGGCCGGTAAACTTTGTAACAAAGCGAGGACGGATGAGAGTTTGAGAGCGGTTACCCAGGAAAAGACAAAAATAGAAACACAGCAAGAGATACAGCCGGGCGAGACAGAGGAAAGGATGAACTGATAGCTGAGACTGGCTCTGACTACATTCAAGCCCAGGCTTAAAATTCTGGCAGGACAAGCAAGAGCTCACTTCTCTCACTGAGCACAAAAGAAATAAGTGATTGCCTGAAAAATGCTCAGTTATTAAAGGAGTTCACATTTAAATTCTTCAAATAATTTGAGACGGTTGAGTCCAGATGTGAAACATAAAAATGTAAAT
>VUQJ01029672.1:0-14107 GCA_015108635.1 Andinoacara biseriatus
ATATATATATGTATATTCTGTATGTCTCTGTGATTCATTTAGGTAGAATTTAGGTAGAATTGTGCGTAAAGTATCGTTCTAAACCTATATTCGCACCCAGTTCTGTGCGTCAAGGAGATTCTCCTTAATTAGCTGTACTGACACATATACTATGGCACATATACTACTAGCAATAAATCATCCAATTTAAACAATGCCAGTGACATATTTCCTTTAAAGATAACTACCATATATTTGAAGAGTTTTTTTTCTTTTGTCTTTTAACTCTGCTAACAATAGAAAGTTGTACTCCAGTAAACCAGAGGCAGACAAAGAGCAATCTTCCTCCTCTGTGGCTGAGATAGTCACTGGCCTAATTAACGCTGGTGTACATCACTCAAAGGAGGACACCTGCAGGGCGGGGCGAGATTCTCTTACTCCGGTTGTCTTCGGCTCAGGTTTGCCTGACCTAACGTATGTTTTCCTATTCAGTAAGCCTACAAGGCCTGGAAAATGTCACAAACACCTGACAGTGTAATGACATCTATTAAATAGCCCCTGCAATAAAGAGCTGCCAATGTGAAACACGTTGTGAGTTTGTGTGAGAAGATGCCGTTCATCTCTGATTACGTGTGTAGTTTGTGGCATTACTCTGTTTCTGCTGTGTTTTCTTTTCTCATCTCACTCACAGAGAAGGACTGAGAGGAATACGTCTAAACATACATATACAGTGGCTACTGGACCATGCTTTCTAGACACTAAACCAGACACTGACACATAGAACCACAAACACGAGTGCGCCATCTATTGGACGATTTCTATACTATAAGATCGCGCAGCAAATGCTGAAAGAATTGAGTGTGAGACATTAAATTAACTCACTAATTATTTTAAGTTAGTTATTTTAATATGATTCTCATCTCGGAAACACAATTTTCCCAAAGGCTGCAAAATTACATTGCATCTCGAGTGTTATATGATATAGATGTATTTTACTTCATAGCAAGATTTTGTTTACTGATTTGTGATGTAGGGCAGCACGGTGGCGCCTCACAGGAAGAAGTCCAGGGTTCGAATCCACCTTGGGCCTTTCTGTGTGGAGTTTGCATGTTCTCGCCGTGTCTGCGTGGATTTTCTCCGGGTACTCCGGTTTCCTCCCACGGTCCATGGACATGCAGTTGGTGGGGTTAGGTTAATTCGTGATTCTAAATTGCCCATAGGTGTGAACGTGCGCGTGAGTCTCTGTGTTAGCCCTGGCTGGTGACCTACAGGGTGTACCCTGCCTCTCACCCTATGACAGCTGGGATAGGCTCCAGCCCCCGGCGAGCCTGAACAGGATAAGCGGAAGAGGATGGATGGATTTGTGATGTAACTGTTAACTGTCTTCTCTGTCATTAATGATTCCAAACCTCCTATCTCGGACCTAGAGTTACTTTGAAACAAACAAACGCCATCTGATTAATAACACACAGTCACTTACGACGCTGGCTGGTAAAAATAAACAACGACAAAACGGCAAAAACCTTAATCCGACTTTTCCTGTTGCTGCTTATGAGATTTGCACAACAATACAGAGGAATTTGGATTATTCTTCCTAACAAAACTGTTTCAGGTCATCATATTTCCGGAATTTCTTGACTTAAAACTTATCTTAAACAATGGCTAAAGAGGGATCAGAATTGTAATCATTAATTTAATTTTAAAGTGTTGTAATTAATGGTGTATGTTTTATATTTGTGGTTTTGTGTTTTCTTATTATATTGTGGATTTTTATGTGTAATGTAGTGGTTTTGTTGTTGAGATTATATTGTTGAATATTGTCTGATGGTGGTTTGTTTTTGTTTTTTCCTCTTTTTTTTCCTCCTTGTTTCTGCCTGACCTGCCAGAGACCACAGATGAAAAGTAGCCTTTTGGCTAATTCTGGCATATTTACATTGAGATGTTCATCAATAAGCATTGTCCCTTTTAAATAAATAAATTCTAATTCAAACATGTGTCATGCCACCACATTTGAGTTTGGTTGAGGTTCAGGATTCTGACTTGGTCATTTCAACACATGAAAATTTCCAAGAATGATAGGTTGCTGTACTCATTGAGGTAGCTGGAGTCCTCAACATGAAGTTTACACACACACAGATCAGTGCCTACTCTTTGGCTTCCACCACTCAGTGGAACACAAACTTGGGGTGATCAGGACCCTGCAACACCGGGCCGAAAAAGTTTCCACTAAGACAGAAGGGAAGAAAAGGAACACTCGCATGGAAAGAAAGTTCTTAAAACATGTGGTCATCTCAATTGGGTCTTCACCAAATCACCAAAGATGCACAAAGTTGCATTGTCAGACAACAACTGGGGAGAAAGAGAATGACAAAAGGAACAACATTGTTATACCTTATGTATCGGTTTTGTCAGAGAAACTCAGGAGAATTTTCTCCAAGTATGACTTCTTAGTGCATTTCAGACCGAGCCACACACTAAGACAACAGCTGGTTCTAATTCATCCCAAAGGTGTTTTCTTAATTGAGGTCAGGACTCTGTGCAGGCCAGTCAAGTTCTTCCACACTATACTCACTCATCCATGTCTTCATGGTCCTTGCTTTGTGCACTGGTGTGTAGTTGAGCTGGAACAGGAAGGGGCCATCCCCAAAGTGTTCCCACAAAGGGTGGACCCCTTGTGTACTGGGGATTGGGGTGGCTGTAGTTCAGGAGGTAGAGCAGACTAATCAGAAGGTCCAGCCTGCATGCCAAAGTATCCTTGGGTAAGATACTGAACCCCAAGTTGCTCTCCAATGCAACGAATGTATGAATGTGTGTGAATGATAGGAAGTGCTTAGCTATAGAAGGAAATGCTTGTATGAATGGGGATGAATGGGTTAATGATGCAAGTTGTATAAAGCACTTTGAGTGCTCAAAGTGGAGGAGAAAAGCTCTTTATGGGAACCAGTCCAAAATTGGGATCATGAAATTGTCCCAAATGTCTTGATATGCTGAAGCATTAAGAGTTCCTTTCACTGGAACTAAGGGGCCGAAGCCAACTCCTGAAAATAACCCCACACCATAATCCCCCCTCCACCAAACTTTACACTTGGCACAAGGCAGTCAGACAAGTACCGTTCTCCTGGCAACCACCGGACACACTTATCCATCAGATCTTCAGGAGGAGAAGTGTGATTTGTTACTCCAGAGAACACGTCTCCACTGCGCTAGAGTCCTGTGGTGATGTACTTTACACCTCTGCATCTGACACTTTGCATTGTGGTTGGTGATGTAAGACTTGGATACAGCTGCTGGGCCATGGAAACCCATTCCATGAAGCTCTCTGCACTGTTCTTGAGCTAATCTGAAGGCCACATGAAGTTTGGAGGTCTGTAGTGATTGACTCTGCAGAAAGTTGGTGACCTCTGCCCACTATGTGCCTCAGCATCTGCTGACCCCGCTTTTTCATCTCTCATGGCCTACCACTTTGTGGCTGAATTTCTGTCATTCCTAATCACTTCCACTTGTTAATATTATATCAGAATCCACTAAAATCTAATTTGTATTTAAAGCACGTGATTAAGAAATGCACAATTAAAAATATTCTGTGTATTTTGAGGGAAATATTTTGCCCATGTTTATCTTATTGGAGGAGTTTGGTATTGTATATAAAGCTGCAGTTTGGTTTTCCTGTCTGACTGCTAAGACAGCAATAAAAGCAAATTAGACACAACCAAATTTTGATATGTAGGAAATAAACTTGACTGCACAGTGGTTATAAAGACATAAAAAATAATATTAATCTCTTCTTCTCGATATTAATTTAGTCTCTTTATAATCTTACAAAGAGAATTAGTTGCCCACCCCGGGTCTAAACAAATGTTTGTCCCCGTGGCTTGAGTGGCGCCATGTACCCGCTCTATTTAGCAATCTGCCCCCCAGTGGACAAAACTTAGAACAACAACACTGAATCCCATCATGCTTTGCCGTACCCGCCGACCCGAACACCTCCAATGCGAAGCTAACAGGCATTAGCTACCGGGAGCGGACATGTTTTGACCGAGCCTTTCTTGAATAAACATCGCCGTAAGTGGGGAACCGGGAATTTAAGGGAAGGCTCGGAACGTCTGGCAATCATGGATGCGGTCAATGCCTTTAACCACGAGGTAAGCGGCCTTTGCTAAGAACCTGAACCTCCCTTAGTGTGGTGCTGCTGATCATGGAGCTGCTGTGTTGCATTGGAGCTAGTCGAGCTAGTCGAAGCTGTGGGCCTGCTCGGCGACTGAACTGGACGTCTTATTCGGCTTAAGTGTAGCGCCCCTGAAGTAAATTAATGTCACTGAAACGAATAGTAAGAGTTTTCTGCCACCTACTAAGCTAGCACGGTAATAATATCCAGTTAGTAGCGCTTCCAGTGGCTGCCGTTTTGCTACCTTGTGGGAGTAAGTTTTGGTTACCAATATTGGGGTTGATAATAATGCGAATAAGAAAGCGTAACAAAATATAGTAAAACAATAATTAATGTGTCGTTTCCACACCGTAATCAAACAGTGAATATTCATTACGGCGCCGTTAATATTAAAACCAGTGTTTGGTAAGAAGATGCTAGGCCAAGTTACTATGAGGCCTGACCACTGGAGGTTGATCCTGTTAGGAGTCCAGTCAAAACACTGGTCAAGTCATGTTTTGGCGTTTTTGACTGCACCCTCAAAGTTAATTAATTTTAAAGGGTGCAGTCAATCCACCACTGAGACTGAGTGGCAAGCAGAAATTTCTTATTGCATCAAAACACGTTAGTCCTGATCTCGTTTCTGGATCCGGATTTTAACTCTGGCTGCGAGCAGCCCCCCGATATCAAGCAGTTTCAATTGCAGTTTCTGTCTCACACATAAGTAGAGAAAGTGGTAGCTGACAGTGCATAGATGTCACTTTTATATACATGCAGATATGGATATATGTATAATGGCAGTGTGTACTTAACCTTATTGTCAAACGTGTGTGTCTAAATTAGTTTTTCTCCAGATCCTACCAATATTTTCAGAATAAGCCACTTCCTTGCTAAAAAGCACCCACTGTAACAAGGCTGTATGTTGTAGTTAATGTGAGTTATGCTGCAGAACATTCAGAAAGGCCACTTGCAGCTCCACAGAGCTATGGAAGAACTAATAAAAAAAACAATAACTAACTAAATAAATATATAAATTTATTTATTTAGATAAATTATTGTGGGGGAATATAATACAAACACAGGGCTGGCTGGTCAATGAACTATTGCTTTTAATCTGAAAACAGAATGTTGATATGACTGAATTTGACCAATTTGCTTTCAAAATAACACTCCACTTGTTTTGTGAATAAGGATATTCATTGCTTGGATACTGTTTGGTTTTATATCTACAACTTGGTGTGACTATTTGATAAAAATCCTAAATGTGCCTGTTTGATATAAGATGTCATGAGAGTTTGATGAGCAGTAGAAGTGATTAAAATCAGTCCGAGCACTCTTCCAGTGTCATCACTCTCCATCTCACCAATCTATTATCTTGACTGTCTAGTTATTCTCATTGATGGACTCCAAACCGCCAATATCTCGGGCAAAGATGATCTCCATCACTAAATCTGCCATCAAAGCTATGAAAGTAAGAGTTTTACATATATTCTTTTATATTTATTTTGTCTGTGTTTGGAGCCGATACTATAACAACATTCTCATTCACTTCTCTATCACAGCTCTACAAACATGTGGTCCAGATTGTGGAAAAGTTTATAAAGAAGGTGAGCTGAACCCATCTCAAGTTAAGTTGTCAGACTGTGTATCCTCACTAAATCCCCAGTAAACTCAACTGTTTTCTCCCTCTTTTTCCTCTAGTGTAAGCCTGAGTATAAGGTAGCAGGCTTATATGTGGTGGATTCCATTGTTAGGCAGTCCAGACACCAGTTTGGACCAGACAAGGATGTGTTTGGCCCAAGGTTCACCAAAAACATTACAGGAACTTTTGAGAACCTCTGCCTTTGCCCCATAGAAGACAGGGTAAGAGAAGAGCTGGTGAAAATGTAATTGTACTGCAAGTTATGTTGACTATTTGCTGCCTTTCCGTGTTTCCTGTAGATTTAGGTTCTCTTTGTGGTGGGTGTAGCGGGCATGTGGACGTGTGTGCAGAAGCAAAAAGTGGTGGCACATGCAGACTTTCCCAAATGAATTATTAAATAATATGTGGGACACCTGTGCAAATGCCTTAATAGCAAAGCACTTTGTGACAGATAAGTGGTAGACTTAGCTTTACATCAGTGAGTTTCTTGTCCTGACTTTACATTCTTGCACTGAAGCTGGTAGAGGTAGTCCCTGTTCTGCTCTGCAGGCTCAATGAGCTTAGCATTGCAGCACATCAGTCAGTTTTCCCTCTGATGCAGGTTCTGGTTTAATAGCCCTTCAGCTCACAGTGGATCTCCAGTTCAGAGCAAGGACTACTCCAGCTTCAGATATTGGAGCTGGAATTTGCCCAGGAGGCAAGTGAACGATGGTCTTGTGGCTTAGGAGATAGAGTGGGTCTATCATCAATCCAAGGGTTGATGGTTTGAGCCCCGGCTCCTGCAGTCCATATGTTGAAGCATTGATGGGCTAGATACTGAAAGCCAAATTGACCCCGATGTATCCATCAGATTCTGATTGTGTGTGATAGTTAGAAAGCATGTAAAGCTCTGTATGAATCTGTCTTCTAGTAAAAAGGCACTCTGTGTAGTTACAATAGAAAAGTCCTGTATAAGTACCATGATAGTGAGAACTACAACATCTGTGACAACTTAGCCAGCTTTTAAGGAAAGAAAGATGCTAAGGACTGGGACTAATTAGTCAAAAAAGCAAGGTATTAGCCTGTGTAATGGATCTTGCTTGTGATCATTCTCTCAGGGAGTGAAAAACTAAAAATGTTGACAAAAAAATGAGTTGCCAGTTATAGCTGATGTTAGTATACTTGGGCTACCTACCCAAGTAAAGTCTGTGTTTGGGGAGCATTCCCTTGTAGCGATAAATGCCCTGTGCTAAATTAATTTGCCTCACCACTTTTCTTGTTTCCTCATTTTCCTTTTGTAGAGTAAGATTGTGCGAGTGTTGAACCTGTGGCAGAAGAATGGGGTGTTCAAGATAGAGGTTATTCAGCCCCTCTTAGACATGGCAGCTGGCTCTAGCAGTGGTGCTGCATCCAACACAGGCACAGATGAGCCAGGTAATTTGTGTGATTGTGCAGATTTGTTTTTGTCCAGGTTTTTAATTCAGATTTTTAATTCACACACAAATTCCTTGTGTGTGAAAACATACTTGGTGAATGAAGCTGATTCTGATTTTACTTCAGTAAAATTGAGTAGCTCAAATGAATACACCCAAACTGGTGTTTGGGTGTATTCATTTGCTGCTTTTTTAATGTAATGTTAATATGCTAATGACGAATGATGTTGGTGTTTAAAAGAAAATTAGTGCTGCACATAGGTTGAGTCTTTCTCTCTCCTATCAGGTTCTCCTCCACCTCCAGCCAAAGAGCCAGTTACAGTGGTAACGGCAAACTCCACCATGACATCTGCTGCTCAGCTACATAACTCTGATGCCTTTGCTGCTGTGGCACAGCTCTTCCAGACTTCACAGGGTCAGCAGGTGTGTTCCTGCTAATGCAGACTGGCATTAGTTTCTTGCCTCATTCATTTTCCTGTTTTGCTTTTTAAGCATCTTTTACATCCTCATTACTGACTCGTCTTTCACTCTGTTTTGGATGTTAGCTTCAACAGATGCTGCAGAACTTTCAGCAGCAGCCAGTGAAGCCTGAGGCCAATACCCAGCCTCCACTCCAGACTACTCAAACACAGGCCCCAAATGTCTCCATTGGACTAGGCATGGTTGTTCCACAACCTCCCCTTCCTTCTCAGGCTGCCCAACCAACCCAGCCTACCCAGCAGAAAACGGCCTTTGACAAGGTGACGATGCATTAAACAAAGAAGAGATTGTGCACTTTTTTTTTTTTGACATCTTAAGGCTATAAAGGCCTTGCTACATTACGAAAATATAATTATTTGTGTTGTTCTCTTGCAGAAATTGCTGGACCGTTTTGATTATGATGATGAACCAGAACTTGGAGAAGAAACAAAAAAAGATGAAATCTCCTGTCAGCCTCCCTTGTAAGCTCGTTGATTTATTATGTATGCAGCATGTCTGTGATGCCAAGAAATGGAAAACTTTGACCATTATTTTTTTTTTTTATTAAATAAAAGCTGTGGTTCTGAGGGTTTATTTTTTTTTATCATAACAGTATGCAGCAGCCTCCAGCCTTCCCACAGCACATGGAGCACTTTAAACCCCAGATTATCATGTCACAAGAGCTGTCACAACAGGTAAAAAGAGCAGGAGTTTAAAATGAAAAAGAGCTTCTTTATTGACAATCTAAACTTCTAGTTCTTTGATCCTTAATTTGTTTTTGTTTTTATTCTAGACCTTGTAATATTCGATTAAAATGCTATCAATAGAAACGTAGCTTGTTTCCGCAATAGGATTATATCATGCATATTATATATGCACATACAGCTAATTATAGCATATTCCTTAACATGTATAAATTATAAAAAGCTTTGTTTCTGAGAAACTGCTGTGAGGGACCATATTGTATCTGCACAATATTTATTACAGTTTTCTTTTCAGGTTCCCCTTCCTCCTAATGGTCAGCTCCAGGTTTGCGGTTTACCGCCAGGACAGAGCTTTCCTGCTGCAATGCCTCCTATGGGGCATGCACTGCCAGGGCTGCCCCTCTCTGGTTCTTCTGGGCCTCCAGGCTTCCCCGGGGTCTACCCACCCCAGAATGCAGCACAGCAACAACAGGTAGACTAAACAGCAGCATAAAAATGTAGATAATAAATTGAGTTGCCAATTATAGTTGGGCAGGTGGTAATATACTTATATAGAATTGTAGCACTGCTAAAATTTAGCTGGTAAAGTAAATTTCTGTGCAAAAAAAAAAACCCCAAAAAGAAATTGAATTCTGACGTTAGATACATCTTTTCTATTTTATGATCTTATATGCTTATGCCTTGGAAATGGTTATAATGCTGTGGATGTAACAGATTTTACTGTTTTCTCTTTACTATGTCAGGATTTGTCAATGGATGTGGACCATTCATCCATGAGAGATGGCAGACACGGCCGAAGATCACACTCAGGCTCCAGGTAAACATCTGAAACAAACTAGGTTTCCTTATCCACACCATAATTTCTTCTTTCCTATTTATTTTGCCTCACACAGATCAGATCTACTGAATAGACAAGTTTTAAATGTCACACTCTGATTTAAATGTCTGTTCCCCCCTACAGATCTCCAAAACGAAGGAGATCACGGTCCAATTCCCGTACACGTCGATCCAGGCACAGGCGATCCCGCTCACGCTCCAGAGACCGGCGTCACCACTCACCACGCTCACGCTCACAGGAGCGCCGGGAGAGAGAGAAAGAGAGAGAGAGACGGCAGAAAGGCCTTCCACCAGTCAAGAGCGAGACAGTGAGCAGTAAGTCATAATCTGTTTATTATATATTATTGTTAGGAGCACACAAGTTTTTTTTAGTAGGGTCCTAAGACAGTCTTTCACTTACACTATTTAGCTTTTTAGCTCTGCTGTCAACGACAGACAGCAGAACTGAGCCGATCCCCGTCTGTATGTCAACTTTTTGTTAAATTTGCTGCTACTCCATTTTTATTTAAAATCGTCTAAAACTTGGCACAAATATTCCTTGGCGAATGCTCTAAAATAATAGGAGAGATGGATTTTCCTTTTTTTTTTTTTTTTAAAATATGAAAATTTCAAGAGGCACTGGACTTTGATGTTTAACTTCAGTAGCTATTCCTCCTTTATTTATTGTCTTGTCCTTCTGAAACATAGTGTGAGTATTCATAGGCAAAAGTCTACAGAATATTGCATACAGTTTCATTTTTTAACTTTTTTATATTTTACAAATTTGCAAAATTTGCATAAAATAACGTGTCAGCTCAGTGATGGCTGACCTACAGCCAGATTAGTTTCCATTAAAAGTAAAACACTTGACAGTGGAGCTCTATAGGCTAACAGGTCTCTTGTTAATTTATTCTCCCACCCTTTGAGTTTTTCAAATCTATTTCACATATTTCTGAATTTCTAACTTCTTGTTCCTTTCTTCTTTTTAGTTTGCAGTACAACTCTCTGGGTAGGCCAGCTGGACAAGAGAACACAGCAGCAAGATGTTGCCTGTTTACTAGAGGAGTTTGGGCAGATAGAGTCCATCAATGTAAGTCCACTCAGAGAGATCACCTACATTTATCCAACCGGGATATTTGCACTTTGTCCTCTAAATCTTTCAGTCACCTTATAGTAAATTTGGCTTTATATACTTTTTTGATTTTCATGTAAGTTGTTATACAGAGTCAAATTTGCACCAAATGCTGCACCTGTTAACAAAAAGAGCACAATATACTAATTTCAGGCTTAATTAAGGTTGTTTCCTCACTTTGTTTTTGTCTTCCTCTTTAAGATGATCCCTCCACGTGGCTGTGCTTATATTGTCATGATACATAGGCAAGATGCCTTCAGGGCTCTACAGAAGCTCAGTAGAGGAACATTCAAAGTTAACCAGAAAGCTATCAAGGTGAGTGAGCAGCACTGATCGCTGCTTTATAATGGTTCAAACAGAATGTTAGGAAGAGACAAAAATAACAAGTTGCTTCTTCTTTTTTTCTTTTTTCTTATCAGATTGCTTGGGCTTTGAACAAAGGCATAAAGGCTGACTTTAAGCAGTACTGGGATGTGGAGCTGGGTGTCACCTACATACCTTGGTCTAAAGTCAGAGAGGATCAGTTAGAGGAGCTGAAAGAAGGAGGCATGCTTGATGTGGACTCTTTATCACCAGGTAAAAAAAAAGAGCAGATTACGAAACAAAATGCAGCCCCTCATAGTTCATGTGGGAAGTAAAGTTAGTCACACGTGGATTCACTACACCTGGTCTGGTAAACTAAAGGCTCAGTGCTTTAATTTTTTTCCTATATTTTATTTACTTTGCTTATTGATCATTGTAGATTTTTGTGCTGTCTGGAATTACTTTATATTCATTTTTAGCTCCACTGTCGACGATGGTAGCGGAGCTTATCCGATAGAACAATGCGCTCGTCAACCTTTTGTTAAATTTGCTACTTTTGGCCATTTATATATGAAATCTTCTTAAACGTAGCACAAATAATCTTTGGGTAAGGCTATACAAAACGGGGGACATTTATTTTATTTTTATTTTTTTAAATGAATTTTTTTTTTAAATTTCCAGAAATACTATACATTGATGTTTATCTTTTAAGCTCTTTCTCTTCCTTATTGCTCAGCTGACTTTTTAAAAATTCAGTATGCGTATTTATTAGATAAAGTTCTACAGAATTTTCCAGGCAGATTTTCATCTGTCCTGCTGCTCTCATCTGATTTTTACTGCACTCCGAACTTTATTACCTTCCATTTGACAAGGCCGCCAAACCTTATCTTTACATTTTTACATGCTGTAGTGCCATTTTTTTTTTATATTTCAACTTGCTATACATCAATACAATCTTTATATCCCAAATTTTAATGTGTATGAAAGAAGTTCACAGTAACAAAAGAAAGTAGCTAAAAAGTGCACTAACCCACAAAGAAGTTAAAGATCATTTTTTAATTTTGACATATGTGCAAAATTTGCAAAAAGACAGGAAAAAAAAGGCATTCTATTCCATTCAGTAGCCCCAGTGGAGCTGTGCCAGGGCTCAGAGAAAAGAACTACATTTCCCAACATGCTCGCATGAAACCATGTGATAGATCATGCTGACAACGTGATGACGGATATTCCAATGTAGGAAGTGCCCTTAGCAGCTAATTAGATCAATAAAACACTAGGATTGTAATGTTTTGTTGTTTGCATTTTTTTTTAACGTGATTTCTACGATCCCATTAAAGGAAGAATACAGCGCTCTGGGAGATGTTGAATGTGTGATATGGAAGTGTAAATCCTCTGGTTTTATATGCAAAAAGAATTATTGCTCTTATCATATGTGGTTGCAATTCTACCAGCATTTAAAAATAGATATGCAAACGAGAGCACGGGCACTCCAGCCGGTAATAATTAAAGTGTGTTTAAAAAGAACAACGAAAACAAAACGAATATATAGAATATACAGTACTAGTCCTTTAAAAGTAAGTCCTGCTCGGTGAGCTGCCTCAGAGGAGGTTTGCACTCTCAGAGTGCTTCTTGTTTGTTTTGGTATGTTGTGTATTTTAAGTATTCTGTATTTACTGTTTTTATTACATTTGTTCTGCCTTATTATTGGCTTGTCAGTAAAGCACTTTGAGCTGCACTAACCTTCATGAAAAGCACTATACTCTTAAAGTGTTATCTAGTGAAATGTAACACTTCACGTGGTGCCTCTCAGCTATTGTTCTGAAAATTTATGATTTTTATTTTTTTTTTAAAAAAGAGTGGAGTGGTGCAAGGAAGGCACTTGACCACCCAGATGAGCTCACTCACAATGGCCGTTCAGAGCAGCAGCAGCCTGAGGAGACACAAGGAGTACCTGTGCCTGCCCCAGTTGCTCCTCCTGCACAGGTAAAAATTTGTGTCTGTGTGTGATAGAGAGAAAATTAATATCCTTCCGAGGATCCAGACTGTTTCCAGTTTCCCTAACAAAACAAAATAGAAAGACATAATAGGTGGTTCAAGACTTTTGCACAGTACTGTATATATCTTGTTGCAATTGTTTGATGCTGCATTCTGTCATTTGACTTCAACAGTAAATTCTTCTAAATGTTCTCAGGTCCCTCCAATGCAGCAGCCAATGGTTGGTGTGGGTTCTCTGCAGCCTCCTGTCTTTCCTGGGCACATAGGCATGCCTCCACCGTCCTTCCCTCCAGGTG
Source organism: Andinoacara biseriatus (assembly GCA_015108635.1). Taxonomy (NCBI): domain Eukaryota; kingdom Metazoa; phylum Chordata; class Actinopteri; order Cichliformes; family Cichlidae; genus Andinoacara; species Andinoacara biseriatus. The sequence continues at coordinate 12,883 of VUQJ01029672.1, forward strand.
TCCCCCCTCCTCCTTTCATCAGACCTGGCTTCAACCCAATGCAAATGCCTCCAGGTAACAGTTTCCACTTTTTCATCATGCTTTTTTCTGCTTTATCTTCTTTCACTTTTGTCCTTACACAGTGCCTGTTCTAATTTTTTTCTCAGTAGTATAATAAATCAAGGTGCAATTTTATGCCCGTGATTATTTGATAATGTTGGCAACTGTAGAATGAGATGTGTAATGAGGACATTACATTATTGGGTAGTTTGGAAAGTCTTCGTACACTCATATGAAAACAAAATTATTGCGACTGAAAGGAAGTCAGGCCTTACATTTTTAATTTCTCATTATGTCACCATGAGCTCATAAAAATGGCAAATAATAAAGATGCAAAGACTGAAACACAACAAAATCCAGGTGTCTTGTACTTAAATATTTACAGGGGATAGTTGGGTGGGGGGTTGCATTGTTATTACTATCTCTTCATATTCCCATTTATCAGAAAGCTGCTCATTTAGCATGCATACATGTTATGAATGTGGTTTTGGCAATTTGGTTTTGCTGTTTCACTTCAACAAGCTACACAAGTCCACATTTTCAGAGTCTATTCATCGTTTAGTCCAAGTTATTTTTTTAATTTTTAAATGAACTGGTGTAAAAACCACCCTTTTACCACTTTCCTCCAGGTTTTCCTCTCCCAGGCTCTATGCCCCTTGGCCCCCCTCCTCCTTCCAAAAGTGGAGTTGAGGACCCCCCTCTAGATCCCGCAGGTCTGGGCAACCGGAAGAATGAGGAGGCCCTTGAGGGTCCCAACATCTTTAATAACCAGATGGGATCTATGGGTCAGTTTGTCCTTCTAACTTTTGGCCAGACAAAGTGATGTTTCTGGGCAGCACGGTGGCGCGGTGGTTAGCACTGCTGCCTCACAGTTTGAATACCATCTAGAAGGCCTGGGTTCGATTCCACCTTGGCCCGGCCTCTCTCTCACTGTGTGGAGTTTGCATGTTCTCCCCGTGTCTGCGTGGGTTTCCTCCGGGTACTCCGGTTTCCTCCCACAGTCCAAAGACATGCACTTACTGGGGTTAGGTTAATTGGCTAATCTAAATTGCCCATAGGTATGAATGTGAGTGTGAATGTTGTCTGTGTTTCTGTGTTGGCCCTGCGACAGGCTGGCGACCTGTCCAGGGTGTACCCCGCCCTCGCTCTATGCCGCGACCCTCCAAAGGAAAATGGATGGATGGAA
>VUQJ01029673.1:1702-17020 GCA_015108635.1 Andinoacara biseriatus
CTAACTTGTCTGGTCTGTTTTTAGATTTTTAAAATGGCTCACCTGTCTCTCCTCCATCTTTCACCATGCCCTCTACACCCACAGTTTGCATAATTTCAAAGCGTGCAGAAGTGCAGAACTTGTGTGCACACATCTTCAAGCGCATATGAAATTATGGGGAGGTAGATTTAATTTATTATGAATCTCACAGTATTGATAATATAGATTTAATGCACCAATGGGCAAATGAGCTAAAGTTTGCCTTGAGTGAATGCCATCACTTTGACCATCATTGGTCCCAGACATCACCTTATGTTTAACGATATGTTAACCTCTCAGCATCCGTCAGGCTGTCAGGTTCTGGTCTATGGTTAGGGCTGAGTTTTGTTTTAGTCACATACTAAATAGGTACAATTTGAGAATTTTTTGGTTTTCAGGTTTTTTGGATGTTTGGATTTTTATAAAAATGACATAAGCTAGTCAACACTGATCTAATGGAAGTTACGAGGTTAATTAGCGTGTGCTTGAAGTTGCTTACACTAATTAGACACGTGGAACTGATTTAAGGGATGCTAGTCTGAGAAACTAGCACTAATGTTGAGAGATGGCAGACAGGGATTTGAAAGCAGTTGCCTTGCTAGCTACCATACAGCCATGGCTACACACCTTACATTCAGGTAAAGCAAAGTGTTTGAGGAAAGATCTGAGTTCAATCCCACATAAATAAAGATCATGTATGAGTCTCCTACAGTACAGAAACTGATAATATTTCCAATGAGGATCAATGCTTGTTGACCAAGTCATACAATATATAAGGCTTTGCTCAAGTTGCTTTTGTTCTTTTGGAGGGTGGAGATTTTGTTGCAACATTTGAAACTGGCAACACCTCCTAGCCTGTCATCTGATAATATGGAACAATAAAAGTCTTTCTTTCAGGGGCACACAGAAGGTCATGGAAGCAGATTCAAGTCTTTGTTTGCTGCTGTATCTGATATTAGGTCTGTAGTGCTGATACGGTGGTTGTTGTTTCAGCCTGGTTGAGTGTTTAACATTCAGATGACGTGTCACTATCAGCATCCTGCTTCGAGCAGATTCATCCCTTCTTTTCAGCTTGTTTGAACCAAACATGATATAATGTCATAGACACGTACAGGTGACAGTGCAGATGAGCTTGTTGGTTATCTTTCTGCACAATTATGAAACACCTTTCATGTAAATTAAGTGTTGCATCAATAAACTTTTTTTTAAACTTATCTGTAACAGATGAAATGTACCTGTACGCATTTATTCAGATCACAGTGGAAACCTTGAATTGGCCAAAACTGATGTGTCATGTGTTAGTCAGCATACAGGTGCAGGGTTTCAGCGTGCAGTGATTTGTTCTTGTATTGTATGTGAAGGACCCTTTAGGGATTGGTTTGTACCTTTTTTGTTATTGCTCCTTATTCCACAATTCTCCAAATTTGCCACAAACATGGTTCAAGGGGCCATCCTGTTAATGGTATGTTCATTTTAAAAATGATTAATCACATAAATACTGCATCATTTTACTTTATATTTGCAAATTGTGTTTTTTTTAATGCTGAAAGACAGAACTTGTCCCATCTGTCTTTGCTGCAGATGGGACTCAGATAGGATTTCTAGTTTGTGAATCCAAGGTTCCAATACAGATAAATCTCCTCACAGGGAAAACTCTCTCTGTACCAGAACAAACAGGTGAGGATAAAGGCACAAAGTAGTAACAAGCAAACGTTCTGATAGAAGGGGACAAATTCACTGTTTCCAGATTATTAATCAGGGTTGACTGAAGCACTTCCTTCCTCTTAAATAGCAAAGAGCAAATCAGACGATCACTAAGAGCTGAGGTCATTATTCCCAGGTGTGCAGGAGGTACACAAGGTGTGGTTAACTCCACCCACACACACATAGACGGAGGAGGGAGAAACTAAAGAGCGGAGAGAAAGAGAGAATGGGTGAGCCAGAGGACTGCAGGACCACTGAACTACTGTCAGCAACAAAGAATCTGACTGAAGAAGTAAAAAAAAGGTTTTTAAATGTGAGCTAATTTTGCATCATGGCTTAAGAAACAAAACAAACAAACAAACAAAAAACATTGAATGTCATTGGATGTTAGACCATGAGTCGGAGTTCTCTTGCGTTTGTGTCATCTTCCCTGTGATTGTTACAGTATTATAGTATTATAGTAGTATAGTAGTACATACTGTATATGTGCTGCCATTTGATCTGGGCATCATAGACTAAACACATATTTTGTGTCATTCTTTGTGTATTGACTTGATTAATGCATTCAAGCTATTTTTAGGTCAAAGCCATGCATAAACTCGCCATTTTAAAAGGTCATGACCAAATAGAAGAATGGAAAATTAACCCTGTGAGGGCTAAGTCATGACCCTAAGCTATAAGTAAGTAACTTTAAATTGTGCAAAGTCTTGGTAATTAGATGACAGAGAACTGATGCTATTTACATTTTTTTTCTGAGCCCCCAAAGGTGCTTTTTGCTTCTTTTTTTTTTCCTTCAAAGAATAGGTATAAAGCCAGGGTTTGTAGCTAGGGTTGGTGTTGAGGGTGATGGAGAGCCTGGACAGCTCCACAAGAATTCACAAATCCACTTCAGTTTCATTCCCATAAGACAGATACAGTTTGCCTTTCCTGCAGTGGAGCAGACTTCCAAAGCTCATGGTGATTCAAAGTACTTCAGGTCTTGTTTAAACTGTGGAAGAATCCATCTCAAGCCGCTCACAGGATGTTCTTCTAAATTAAGGTCTCTTTATGACAAAAAATTTCAGCAATCCAGGCAGTTCTTTCAGAGCACCGGGCAAATGTGCTGCTTGCTGTCTGCGGCTTCTAAAATGTCTCAGCAAAAATGGCAGCCAAAGAGTGACCTTTAGAAAAAAAAGTATTATGCACCATAATACTAGAGTTGTGTGTACAGTACATGTGATTTTTTTTCCAGAAATGTGACCTTTTTAAATTCAACATTTAAAGCACACCTTGGAGATTCTCAGTGCTCCTTGTATAGGACAATTTGGGAGGCGACAGCAGTTTTACGTCTTCTCTATCAAAGATCAGGTGAGGCTGCTATATACATATATATATGTATGTATGTATGTATGTATGTGTATATATATATATATACATACATACATATATATATACATATATATATGTATGTATGTATATATATATATATATACATATATATATATACATATATATATACATTTTGCTCATTTTGTTTCTTCTCTGTTCAACTCCCCTCCCCGTTTCTCACAACTGCTCTTTTATCTGACCTGTAAATTTCTCTGACGTTCCAATTATTCATCCGTTTCTCCTCCTCTTCTCTCCTTTCCTCTTTTCTGCAATTTTTATACAGATTTCCTCTTCTTCTTTTCTTCTCACCTTCTCTTTCTACCATTCATTTTAATCTTTATTCAGTCCTTAATCCCCCAGTTATCTCCTTCCCTGATCTCAACTATTGTGGTTTTTCTCCTCCTATCCTGTTGTTCCCTCTCTTATTTTCCCATTTTCTTCCCTCTCCTTGTCGCTTCTTTCATTCCCTTTTCTGCCATCTCATTCCCTCCCATTTCCTGTCAGTTCTTTCATTTTCATTCCACCTTCCTGCTCCACACCCCTCCCCAGCATTGTGTCGAAGGACAATGATCTTATTCACGCCCACCTTGGGAAAATGGTTGACGGTCCAGAGTGCTGACAGGTACTCCTGCAATGCCACCGGGCAGCTGGGGGACCCTCACTGATGGGGAAAAATTGAGATGGGGGGTGGGAAAGTCAGTGTACTGAGATGGATGATATGTGGGAAGTGAAGAGCGCACAGTGAGTGAATCATGGAATAGAAGGATAGAGTAAAAAAGGGAAAGAGAGGCTTCTTTCAATGTCACCCTGTAATCCAACACACTTCATCACTTCCTCTTTCTGTCATTGTCTCTCCACCCCCGCTTTATTTCCATTCCTCTCTCCCTTTCACGTTCATGCCCTCTCTTAATATTCCCTCTCGCAGACAGGTACATGCATTTTTCTCCTAACAATGCTGTCACATTTATGAATGCTCAGAGACTGCAGAGTGGGGTATGGGAGTGAAAAAGAGGCCATCTGTTTGAAATTAAATGTGATTGCCACTGCGAGGGCTGATGCCAGTGTAGATTGAGTTATAATTTCAGAGCGGTTGACCCGGAACAGTTTTATTTTGCCTGTTTTAAACCGGAGTGTCTAATTGCACTGAATGGCTGAAAAGATGACAGAAAGGTAAAGCAACCGGTGAGCTAAAAAAAAATTAAAAGGAACACTCAGATCTCAATGGGGGGAAAAATCATGCTAGATATCTGTACTGACATGGACTAGGCAATGTTTTAAATGAATATTATAAACCTACAGAGACCTGAATTCAAAGACACTGAAAATCTAAGCGAAAAAATGATCTGGCAGGCCAGTTTGCTGAAATTCCATTGCAGCAACTCAGATTGATACTCAGTAGTTTGTGTGGCCCTCATGTCCTTGTATGCATGTCTGACGTCGTTGGGGCACGGTCCTAATGAGACGGTGGATGCATACAGCAGATATCTTTAATTACTTTAGAATTGGGTGCAAAAATGAGAAATTTTGAATATTTTCCTTTTGGCCTGTTTTAGATTGTGGACAGTGAAGAGAGAGAGAGAGATGGGGGAAGTTGCACAGCAAAAGGTCATGGGTCGGACACACACCTGGGCTGCCTGCACCACAGTCATGCGGCATACTTCATCACCTGCTCACCCACTGAGAACTCACCACTAACTGCAGCACCTGGATTTTTTTTTAATCCACACAAAGTTATACATACAGGCTCAAGTATATACTGGAGGATCCGTTGCTAACAGATACCACAGGACACCGTCAGGGGTGTAGGGGAGGCCTTGCCTCGATGGATCAGGGCTTATTTTGGCAGCAAAAGGGGGCCACAATTTTAAGCAGGTGTTCCTAATGTTATGCCTGTTATGCCACCCAAGTAATATTTGGTTAAATGTCCCTTAGTAAGTTGCACTTTGATGAGATGCTTTTGGTAGCCATCAACAAGCTTCTGGCATCATTCTGCCTGGATATTTGATCACTGTCCTCGGTATAATTAAATTGGTTGGTTTTCTGGCATGGACGGGGCTTTTAAGTGTAGTCCAAAATTTTCAATAGGGTTGAGGTTGGGGCTTTGGGAAGGCCATTCCAGAAGCTTAATGATTGCCTGCTTTATCTGTTACACAACCAATTTTATTGTGTGTTTGGGACCAATATGCTACATAGCATGGGAGGATTTAAGTCTAAGTAAAGTTGGGATCATTGGTCTGTTGGAACAACCAATTGTGTCCAAAACTGTTGATTTGAGGTGAAGTTGAAGCATATGTAGAAATTCCTTTATTATTCCATCCACTTTGTACAACGTGCCAGTTCCACTGGCAGCAACACAACCCCAGGCATGATGCTACCGCCACCATGCTTGATAGCTGGTACAGTGTTCTTGGGTTTGAAAGCCTCACTTTCACACCACCAAACATATATCTTGTCATTGTGACCAAATACCTCAATTTTTGTCTTGTCTGACCATAAAATATAAAAACAGTTTGAGACCGGGAAGAAACATAAATCCAACCTCAGGGGTCACAAGCTCATGTACTCCTGGTGCAGGAGTGGCATCCGGTGTAAAGTCTATTCCAAATTAGCATGAAGCTCCATCTGCTGGTGACCCCTTGGGAAATAAGATAGTGGAAAGCAATAATATGGTCTACTAGTGTCAGAAAGTAGAACAATGTGGCCATCCCCAAAACATCGCTGTTCAATGCTAATGTACAATATTCATTCCAGTCCTATATGCCCAACGCTGGCACACTGACCCCTGCATGTGTTTGAAGCTGAGAGTCGGGGGATTAAGATAGATTTGCGTCAGACGGTGGTGGTGAGCAGGCTACAGTGTCCAGCAACAAATTTTAACTCAAATAGGGCTCACAGGTCTACTCTGTGTGTGTGTGTGTGTGTGTGTGTGGTCAGTAACTCTAGAAAAGTGCTATATGATTACCAGTTTCTTTCTATTTCCTTATATGGGCCAGATTTCAGCTCTCTGTTGACATCTGGGCCACATCTGGGCTACCCAATACTTGCTAGTAAGCTCATCCCTACCTCATGACTTTTGAATCACGTCTGGTTCACCAGGCACCTGTTGCAAACCACGTCAAACGCAACCCATGTGATTTGTGTTGATTGCAGCAGCAACTTTTATTTTGAAGTAGGACATCTCCATTTCTGGTTTGCGACGCACTGGCACGCAGCCCAGAGGATGACCAGCCTGTAGGCTTGCATGACGGGGACTTTAGCAGTTATTTTCCCAGCAGCCACTCACAGCCGGTTATGGAAGTCATTTTTTCTTCATGACAGGTGGTTGCCAGATGGTTGTCCACCAGTCTCTAGGCCTGTGTGACTGGAGTCTTATTCATTCGATCCCATATTGTCACCATGATTGTCACACTTCCAAAAATGCAGACTAGTCAAAACACATAGTTAATAGTCGTGTGTCCCCAAAACCTCAATATATAGCCCTGTCTTTTCATTTGTGTTTGTTGGATTGTCTCCTACGTGTTTCCTGTTCTTCAGGCATTCATCATCAGTTGGTTTGCGTTTTCTTGGACACGGTGAATTAGCTTAAGTAAAGCTCACACAATACACACAATATTGTTTTGGTCATTTGTGTCCATCGCCATGCAACCCTCTAACAATAACTGAGCTATCATTTACCTAATGTAGTCCATATTAGGGCCAAATGTGTCTACTATCTGGTCCTGGGCACAACTGAAATGGGGTAGCTTGGTCGGGTATCACATTGTAGAAGCACGGAACTATGAGAAGCTTGTATCTTATTACCTTTCTCAAAAAATCATCAGACAGAGTGGAGTGAGGCTCCTTTAGCCAGCATTTAAAGAACTCAAGCACCACAACAACAGCGCCGAACACATGCAGGAGTAAATCTATAGTAAAACACCCATTTATCCCACCTGAACCAGTCTGAGGGAGTCATTCGTACATCTCAAATTCTTTCAGCAAAAAAACTCATTTCATGCTGCTTTAAACTTCAGCAAAACACAGATGAGCATCAGCTCACATTTACATCCTTGAATTAATCTGAAACTCTCTGGCTGCAAGCTGATTTCTTTTCCCACCACATGCTGTAACCTTTTGAAACAGTAATGACTCTAAATGGTTATGGCATTTTTCTCTCAAAATCTAAAACATTTGGGAGCCTGAGACACACTGACATGTAGTTTGTTGTGCAGTCAGAACGCATACACCACATGTATAATTCATCAACTTCTCTGAAGTCTTTTCTGCATGTCTATCAACACAACATTTGTGACTTCATGCAAGGTCTTTAAACTCATTCCATTTAGGCTGCTGCATCACACATCTTCTGCTTTCAAGCACATGCTGCTGCAAATACATGAAAGGGACGTCTCGGGGTCTGTTACTGAAGTACTCTGTTTATTTCAGCGATCATGTAGGACAGTAGGGGAAAAATGAAGATGCAAAAACGGGACAATCGACAGCTACATCGCAACTTCACACACTGTGAATCGTAAATGCAGCTCCAGAGTCTGCTGAGTGTGAGCACTCTGGCCATCACTGCTGCATATACTGTATGTGATCCAGGCAGTGCTTTGTAAATGAGCTCTCAGGCAATGTGCACGCTCCCGACTGCAAGCGTGAGATCAAAATTAAACCAGCGTACTCCGAAACAGGGGCAATCCATTCATTATTGATGATCAAATCCCTCTGAAGATGCCCTAAATAGACTTGTGTGGTTGCATAACAAATGTGTAGCCTGTGGTGAGACTTCATTGCCATCATTGGCTTTTATGAATGAGAGTAACATGTAACACCTAGCTGCAGTCTGGTACCTTCCTCTGATAACTTAGTTTAAAAAAAACACAAGTAATTTCCTTAATTTGATTATTTAGTTTCTGCTCTGTTAGCCAGTTAGCTCATTATTGGTTACCTCCATTTTGCTCATGCTAAAAACCAACATATACTCTTCATGTTGTGCTCTTTTGCCTTCGTGCTTGCTGCTCTAATGCTTCTTCAAAGACTCGAGTCTTTGAGGAAATGTCTGTGTGCAAAGAAAAAAATATACAGGCTTTGCTTTCCTTTCAGGAGGAACTTACAGCAGCTCAGTGACTGACAGGCGGTTAAAATTTGAGCTTCGATTTTACGACATATCTCCCCAAAACCCAGCTGCCTGCAGTGCAAGGATAAACGCAGAAGAGTGGGACCACTGCAATGACTGCTGTTGTGTTACAAAGGCTTTCGTGGCAAAGCCTGAAACCTTTATTCATCCTGTGAAAGTCGACATAACAGGCTTACACTTTTCCAGCAGCACCCCGGGTCTGTATCTTACTGTTCGCCGTGTTAATGACGTAGTTGGACATTTACTGTCTGGCAGAGAATTAAAAGCTAAAGTCGGGAGTTAACTTTGCTCACATCATGTGTGAGGAAAGGTGATGACAGCTGTTCTTATCAGTTCGTATCAGACAAAACTGGGATTGAAATGATGGTCCAAAAACAAAAAAAAAAATCTGTAAAATAGGCTAAACAATCATTAATTTAATGAGACTTATCACAGATGCAATCAATAAAAATATAAATTTAGGAATCAGGATAACATTACAGACCTATTTTATACAGAAAACCCTCCAGCAGATATCTTTTTACCTTCTGTGTGTCATGCCTGGGGTGGTTTGGGGTTGCTGTTTTCGTGTTATTTCTCCCCCCGTCCCTTTCTCTCGTCTGTGTTTGTGTTGTGGGCAGGACCACGGAGCCTGGAGTGGAGGCGGTTCTGGGAGACTCCTCCTTCGGGGCCGGCGCTCTGCTTGGCAGGCGCACACCTGTGGGTCGTTTGCTCATCCACCTCTCCCTACTTAAGCTGGCAGCAGTTATTCACTCACTGCTGGATCATTGCCTGGCCTCCACGTGTGAGAACCCCTCTGCTCTTTACCTGCGATCCTCTCTACGACTCCTGGGCTTCTGCGGTCTCCCTCAATCTGCTTCCTGCTTCCCGCTTCCCTCACGGACTTACTGCCCTGTGTTCCTTCCATTTCCAGTCCCTTGTCCTGCCTTTAGTCCACCGCTCACAACCCGGAGTCAGCTTCCTGGCCATTCTGTTTTGTGTTCCTTGGTGCACTGTAAATAAATGTTTTTCTTGCCAGAAGGTGGTGCTAGTGACAGAGCCATCGTAAACAGAAGGGGGGAGGCAGAGCAGGCCTCATAGCAAGACTAGCATGTCAGTAACACAAGCTGCCAATTCCAAGCATCTTCCTGACCAACTCCAGATCCATAGTCCACAAAACAGTCAAACTGGAACTACTGTACTACTGCAAGTAGTAACAAGATTCAGCCTACTGTGTGATTATTATCATGGAATCCTGGCTATACCCACTCATTCCCGACACTACTGTTCAGCTGACAAGCCATAGGCTGCTTCACTGCTACCACCACCTCTCTCTGCTCCTAGTCCCTGCATACACCACTTTCTGGAGGAAAACCAAACTTGTGACAAAGACTATCAAAACCTGGACTGACAGTGCCCTTAATGAGCTGCAGGAGTGCTTTCAGAGCCCAGCATAGTCTTGTATTCAATCACCTGGAGCTAGAGGAGCACACAGATGCTGTGTTATCCTACATCAGATACTGTACAGACACTGTCATTGTGAATAAGTGGATCTGGGACTTTCGTAACTAAAAACCATGGATGAACTCAGAGGTAAAGGAACTTTTGAGGCCCTGGACCTCAGGTGACAGAGCTCTGTACAGCATGGCTAGATCTGACCTCAGGAGTGGCATTAAGACTGCAAAGGAGGAGTACAAGAAAAAAGTAGAGTCGCACCTAGAGAATAACAGCGGTCAGCATGTATAGCAAGGAATCCAGCATCTGAAAAGCTACAAAAACCACTCAACAGCTGTCAATGCAGATGCCTCGCTAGCGGATGAACTCAACCGCTTCTTTGAGTCATCCAGACCAGCCACACCCCTGGTGCCTTCCCAGCCACCAACCTTTCACTCTCCAGGAACACCAGGCCCACATTTAACACTGGCTGAAGTCCTGTTGAGTCTAAAGACAGCCACCATTATCCCGGGACCAGGGTTATTATAGTTAACGTGTGTGTGTGCGTGTGTGCATGTGCGCTCAGCGCGCTGGTCCACAAAGTAATGGCAGCAGTCTGCCAAGAAAGCAGCTATGGAAAATGTTCTGGGCCCACGAGGTAACCTGACGTGCACCTCTGGAGAAACGTGACTACTTTTCCGGTCCACGCAGCCCACAACGTTGTGATTAACCTGTTCAGTTCTTGTGCATTTCCAGCTACTTTTCACCGGCTGCTTTATCAGTCAGAGAATAACAATCAGGACTAATGAATGAATGAAGAAAGTGAAAAAACAGGGACAAATATGATTGCAGCCAAAAGACTGAGCACAAAGAGCGAGGACCAAAAAAACGTCCCAGCTGGCACCCATATAAAACACCAGCACGCAACCACAAGGTAATTAACACACATAATCCAGCTACACAAGCATAAATACGGACATGAGGTGGGACACTTGCTTAGGTTGTGTACAGAGGCTGCACTTTGCGCCTTTAATCTTAAGTATGAAAATACTAAAACTAATACAGAAACTAATTAAAACTTACTAAAACTAAGCATGAACACAAAATTAAAAACTAATAAAAAATTAGCAAAACACTCTGAAAACTAATTACAACTAACTGAACTAGAGTGGGAAAAAGTAAAAACTAACTAAAACTAAATTATAATGTAAAATCCAAAACTATTATAACCTTGCCCAGGACCAAAGAAAACAGCCATAAAAAATCTAAACGACTGCAGACAGTGCTGCTGACATCTGTTATCATCAGTGTTTTGAAAGACTTGTCATCCAGCACCTCCAAGCCCACCTCCACCAGAACTTTGACCCACACAGGAACTACAGGGCAAACCGGTCCATGGAGGATGCATCACTATTGCTCTCCACGCAGCCTTGGAACACCTGGACCGCTCTGGAACCTACTTCGGGATGCTGTTCATCAATTACAGCTCGATGTTCAAAACTATCAGCCTGGTGACCAACCAACCACAGGTTGTCAAGGTGGATCAGCTCTGCTGATAGAAAAGCAATCTCCAATGACAAGTGATTTAGGCCCTGCCCATAATCCTCCTTCTTCTCTGATGGGGGATGTGCAAGATTAAACAACGAAGCATTTCAATAAAAGGGAATGCCAAAGCAATAAACTTAATGACTAGGTTTAGAAAATTGGAAAGCTATCATGTGGTCATCTTTACAAAAAAATTTGCTCTTGCTCATTTTGCTATATTTCTTCTTTTCCTCTGTTATATCCTCTTCTCAGTTTTCTTTCTCATGTCAGTTACAAGGACAATTTGATCTAAATGGGATGCACATGACTGGAGATGTGGTTCTGGGTGGAATGTTTCAAATCCACTTCTTTTCAAGCGTTCCTAATGTGTCTTTTACCTCAGAGCCACAGCAGCCTACTTGCCATGGGTGAGTGTGAAAGGGGAAACATCATGAAAAAAAAAACAGAAGCTTGACAAACACAATGCAAATCTAAATTACACTTTGTGAAGTAATACCATTCAGGAAAAAATGCATGTATCTTGAATGATGCTTTTTTTCATTGAAGTATCCATTCAATTGTTGTTATTCAGTTTCTTAAATTGTTTATAACATTAATAATGCTGCAACAGTTTTCCGAGTACCCTGTTGTATCTTTTAATGGGAACAACTTTTTTTCTTAGTGTTTATGCCCTAGGCTTTAAGCTCGCACAAACCATGGCCTTTGCTGTTGATGAGATCAATAGAAATTTGAAACTGCTACCTAATGTGACTCTGGGATACACTCTTTACGACAGCTGTCTTGAACTCGGAAGTGGTTTGCGTGCAGCATTGTCATTAGCCAGTGGTCAAGAAGATCAAATTATAATACATGATACATGTGCTGGAAATCCTCCAGTCATAGGGATCGTGGGTGATTCTTCCTCTACAAATTCTATTGCTATCTCTGACATCTTAGGTTTGTACAGACTACCTATGGTAAGTTTTCTGCTTTACCATGTAATAGTTTTCTTGGATTATTTTAATTTCACTGCAAATTCTGAACCACTTGTAAAAACAAAATGCAGTCAACATGAAAAAGTCAAAAAGGCAGTAAAGATGTTGGCTTTTTCTACAAATATACAGTGTGTATCTTTCACAGGTGAGTTATTATGCCACATGTTCCTGCCTGAGTGACCGTAAAAAGTATCCATCCTTCTTTAGGACGATACCAAGTGATGCTTTCCAGGTGAAATTATGTCACAAAAATTAAAAAGAAAACAATAAAATGTTTTAAAGAAAAAAGTAAATTTTGTAACACAATTTTATATCTATATGAACTCAGAGAGATAAACTAAATTCCAATGATAATAATGTAGATATTCCAGTTAAAGATTTTTTTCTTGTCAATGTATTTACCCTTTATTCTGTATTCACTTAGGTACGTGCTATGATTAAGATTCTAAAACATTTCGGCTGGACTTGGGCAGGTCTGCTTGTCAGTGATGATGATTATGGCCTTCACGCAGCCAGATCCTTCCAATCTGAGCTGAGTCTGTCTGGTGATGGCTGCCTGTCATACGTTGAGGTTTTGCCCTGGGAAAAAAACAGCAATGAACTCAGGAGGATTGTGAATGTGATGAGAAAATCCACAGCTCGGGTCGTCATTGTCTTTGAACATTATAGTCGCATGATAAACATTATGGAAGAGGTTTGGCATTATAACAATTTATCATTAATAGTTAAAAAAAATCGGAATCACTACACTGTATAAAACTTTTATTACCTCTTTCTTTGAATGAGAACAGAAATGTAGTCATTTGCAAGATGAACTACTTCAGTGACATGATAATCTCGCTAAATGTAATAAATCTAAAGTGATAACTATGTAACTAATGTCACTAAGGTAGTTGCTAGTTACAGTGTCACTTAATACATTTGGTATAATAAAACGGACAGGTGGTGAGGCAACATTTAATAGGCCTGCAGTGGATTGCCAGTGAAGCCTGGTCAGCAGCTACTGTGCTCCAAACACCTCAGTTTATGCCATACCTGGGTGGTACACTGGGCATCGCCATCCGTCGAGGAGAAATACCAGGGCTCAGGGAATTCCTGTTACAAATACGTCCTGACCTACATCACAGCAATAACTATGGAAATAGCATGGTGAGAGTTTAAACTTTTACTGTGCTATTTGAAAGAGTTGTATATTTCAAAGATGTGTAAAAAAAAAAAAATGTTTTCAATATATTTCAGGTGAATCAGTTTTGGGAATTCACATTTCAGTGCAGATTTGCACCTCCTCCAGCAGGCTGGGTGGAAGGTGGAGGTGCACTATGCACTGGACAGGAAAATCTAGAGAATGTGGACAGTGAATATTTGGACATTTCCAACCTTCGGCCTGAGTACAATGTGTACAAAGCTGTGTATGCTCTGGCATATTCCTTTGATGACATGCTGCGGTGCAAACCAGGAAGAGGGCCTTTCAGTGGGAACAGCTGTGCCACTTTGCAAACACTGGAGCCATGGCAGGTGTGATATCACTTTACACTCCATCTGTGACTAAACTGCTTGCTCTTTAATTATTTTCAGAACAGAAATTAGCTTGTGGGATTCAAAACAATGGCATAAGACTTGCTATGAAAAGCTGAGGTGTGCTAAAAGTATTTTCTTTAAAAAAAAAAAAAAGGAGTAGTTTGTCAAAAGAAAAGTAGTAGTTTATATATTTAGACCAGTGAAATTATAAACCTGTACATGTATGCAAGGTTAGTAGTGATGTGCCTTATTTGATTTTGAGATTGATTATAATGATTTTATGTATTAAGGTATGAATAGATGTAGTATTATATTATTGAATACCTGGTGCCACTCTTTACACTGTGAAAAGTTATTTATTTCTTCTACATTTCCTTTCAAAAGCTTGTTTATTACTTGGAAAGGGTAAACTTCACCACTCCTTTTGGCGATCAAGTGTCATTTGATGAGAATGGTGATGCATTGCCAATTTACGATGTGATGAACTGGTTGTGGCTCCCTGATGGAAGCACTAAAATTCAGAGTGTGGGTGAGGTTAAGAGGTCAGCTTTCAGAGGTGAAGAGCTCATACTTGATGAAGACAAAATCTTCTGGAACTTTGAATCCAAAAAGGTTATATGTGGTTTTTTTTACACTTTAACCTTTTGTCGTATGTGCAGTATATCTCATTATAGCAGGTAATACTTAATTTCATCTTATAGCCACCTCGATCAGTATGCAGTGAGAGCTGTCCTCATGGTACCCACATGGTGAGAAAGAAGGGGGAACCCGAATGTTGTTTTGACTGCATCCCTTGTTCTGAGGGAAAAATCACAAATAACAGCAGTAGGTGTTTATCTTTCAGCATGCCATATTTAATTTCACTTATATTAAACATAGTTTGCATTTCAACATTGTTCTCTTTTGTCAGACTCCTTGGAGTGCACCAGTTGTCCAGAGGATTTTTGGTCAAACCCCCAGCGTGACCACTGTGTTCCTAAGAAGACAGAGTTCCTGTCCTACCATGAGCCTCTGGGTATCTGTTTGACAGCAACCTCATTGCTGGGCACGTTTATATGTGCAGTTGTTCTTGGGATTTTTATTTACCATCGCCGAACACCTATAATACGTGCCAACAATTCAGAACTCAGTTTTCAGCTATTGCTCTCACTTAAGTTGTGTTTCCTGTGTTCACTGCTGTTCATTGGACGACCCCGGCTGTGGACATGCCAACTCAGGCATGCAGCATTTGGGATCAGCTTTGTGCTTTGTGTCTCATGCATCCTGGTAAAAACCATGGTTGTTCTGGCTGTGTTCAAAGCCTCCAAGCCAGGAGGGGGAGCCAGTCTGAAGTGGTTTGGTGCTATGCAGCAGAGAGGAACAGTTCTGGTTCTTACGTCTGTTCAGGCAGCTATCTGCACTGCCTGGCTTGTCTCCTCCTCTCCAGTTCCACATAAAAACACCCAATATCACAATGATAAGATAGTTTATGAGTGTGCAATTGGTTCCTCTGTTGGTTTTTCAGCGTTATTGGGGTATATTGGCCTGCTGGCTTTCCTTAGTTTTCTAATTGCATTTCTGGCAAGGAATCTGCCTGACAGTTTTAATGAGGCCAAGCTCATCACATTCAGCATGCTGATCTTCTGTGCTGTGTGGGTGGCCTTTGTTCCTGCTTATGTC
>VUQJ01029675.1:0-12724 GCA_015108635.1 Andinoacara biseriatus
TTACTCTTCCTGTTTTTTTTTTTTTTTTTACAGGTTTCTTGAAGCTGAGCTCAGACTGATTTCACCATATGAATATTGCATTTTTACAGTTCATGATGGCCATGAAAAATAAATCTATTCCTACAGTGTTGGCTATTACATCTTATCTCAGAGTATGAGGAACCATCAACCTCCAGGGCTGACAAATGGAGCCAAAGGCTGCAGTTACTCTAATGCCCACTAGAGGCTGGCTCTAAAAATGTCCAGCTTTGCAGCAGAAATTATTTACATCCTGATACAAAAACTGGTTGGTCTCTCTTTGGTGGCTGTAGCTCAGGAGGTAGAGCAGGTCACCCACTGATCGGAAGGTCGGTGGTTTGATTCCTGGCTACTCCAGGCTGCATGCCAATGTATCCTTGGGCAAGATACTTAACCCCAAGTTGCTCTCCGACGCAAGCTTTGGAGTGTGAATGTGTGTGAATGTTAGCTAATTAAAGCACTTAGCTTAATTACACATGGAAGTGCTTGTATGAATGGGTGTGAATGAGGTAAATGTAAACGTGTTGTATAAGCACTTTGAGTGCTCAGTCAGAGTAGAAAAGCGCTATATAAGAACTAGTCCATTTACCATTTACCATCTTTCCAACAACTGTACAGAGGAATTTTTTTAACTCACCTGTTTAAATTTTATGAAGATTTAAAGTTTGCATTACAAGGGGCATGGCCTCTTTGAGTGACAGTTGGATTGGCAGCACAGGTGGTTGCAACTTTTGTTTTGTATGAAGAGATCACATCAGGAACCACCAGGCATGAAGTCCACTTCAATTATCATTATGTGTCCTCCACCCTTAAGCTCTTGATTAGATTGCTCTCTGTTGCGATCCTTAGTACAGTGGGTGATCCTACCAGATCTTGGGATCAAGCCCACGCAAGCTTCTCCACCACAACAAGGTGACAATCTATGGAGAAGATGAAATGATAATCAGCAACTGTGGGAGGACTGGAGGTGGTTGCCCGACTGTTTGATAGCTGAGGTTCACTGAAGAAGATCAGGTCAGGATCAGGTCTCAGCTATGTTTGGAGCATTTTTAATGCAATAATATGGTTGCTTTGGGGATAATTGTACAAACAGAACATCCAAGAAGTCTGAAGTGAATTTGATGAGTGAAATTCTTGGATTTTTTATTTCTGTCCCTAGCTGAAAACTAGCTATCCCACCCTCTTGTTTATATGGAACACTTCTGTCCATTATGATGGTCACAAGGCTAATGTTAATTCTTTCAGCTGCTCCCTTCATCTGCCACCATCTCACCCTCTCTTTAGCACCCTAAGGGTGAGATGATGACAGTTGTTAATGCAGAGTCCAAAACTAATGGATGATGGTGTGTTGGCCAAATGTTTTATAGAGTCAGCCTCAAGCTGAGCCTTTCTGACATTCCACCATCTTAGCTTTTTGAAACCTCATGTCACAAGCGTGGGTTGTCTGTGTAACAGAGGGACACTGCATGCTCATTGGATAACAACTTGTCAATCATAAGTCGTTATCCAAAAAGCAAATCATAAATCGTTATCCAATGATCATGCCCTGCTTTATCTTTACTTTTCTTCTACCATCCATCCACCCATCCATCCATCCATTCATTCATCCATCCATCCTACTTCCATCCTTTATATACAATCTATTTGATGCACCTGGTGGACTGAAATGTTTTGAGTCCAATAACAATAAATTAAATGATTAGAAAAGGGAGCATTTAGGTTCTTGTTTTTATTTTTATTTTCCTCTTTCTTGGTTTTTCTTGTGGCGGTAGAAAGAAATGATGGTCGGCTGCAGAAGCTCAGCTCCGTTTGGGCTGTCAGAGGCTCCTGAACGCCTTACGGGAGCAAATGCCTCATTCATGAACTGTGAGCAGGAAAGCCCAGGTGACGATATCGCTCTTCCTTCTACCTGATAGGAGGAAAAATAAAACAAACTGTGACTAACAAAGGAAACTTTTCACCTGTGTCGATGGGCCCACTGAGCGCTGAGCGTCATCCATCCAGAGCAGGACGTTACCAGGAAAAATAAGATGGAGAGGCATGCTTCAGCTGCTGCATGACAGGCGTGGCCAAGGATGGACGAGTGGACGCACTGCACATCCAGATTCTCATTTTTACCCTTGACAAACACAACCTGCTTTCCTCTGTTTCTGCTGCAACGATGGATGTAATTCATTGGAAAACATTACAAAAAGTTACTGAGGAAAGTTGTCAGAGTGTGAAGCGCCGCAGGAATTATCTTCTACCTTTATACACACAGTTTTTTTTTTTGTTTTTTTTGAGCTACCAGTTGAGACAGAGCTGCAGGTGTTTGGTTTGCATCCAATACAAACAACAACACTGCTCCATACATCCAAGCGCGTCTCATGGGAAACGGAGCTGGGTTCCGGAGCTCTTCGGCCCCATGAAGAAACAAATGCTGAATCAACATTCACAGGGCACACAAAACCAGATTTCAGACTCTCTGAAGTCCCCGTGTGCCTCCCCTGCAGGTGTTTACATCCTGGATCACAGGCTGCAGTTGTAGGTATAAGAAAGCTGTATCGAGCTGTTTTCTCAACTGCAGACGTCTGTCTTTACAACAGTGTGTGCACCAACAATTTCTCCATGAGTCAATCATGGAAACAAGTTGCTTTGCCTGTGGTTTTTAAGACCTCTTTTTCCTGCTTCAACATTATAGTAAAAAAGAGGAAAAAACAGCTGCCACCACAGGATTTAACAAATGGCAAGTTTTTACTGTTACAGAGAGTTTCAGTGACACTTTGTTCACACAGATAAGTGTGGATACAAGTATTTTCCTTTCACATATTTCACACATCCAACAGCTCAGCGGCAGCTCATCTGCAGCCAGGCTGTTCAGTGCCTGCGCTCTAGTGGTGGATACTCTTAGTAAACATGACTGAAGTTTAAAATAATCAGTTTGTGTTAGAAGTATCTCCGTGAGCATCAGCTTGAGCCTTAGATATTCCTCCTGGAGTCCTCCACATTCAAACATACAATCACAGCCAAAGGTTTCTCCTTTTTCATCTGCTTTTCAAGGACTGACCGTAGATTCTCAGTTGGATTAAGGTTGTAAGATTTGCTGGCCATGAATCAAAATGGTAATTTGATGATCTGCAAGATACTAAATTATCACTTTTCACCTTGTCACATAGTGCTCAGAGCATAACAAAATTGTCACCATTTTGTCACCAAATTGCTCCTGGATGATTGTAAAGAGTTAGTTTTTATGGATATTTTTTATACGGTCAGTCCTTAAACTGTGGAAGTCCACAAACTGCGGCCAGCTTGGAGCTCTGATGAGGCACGAGTGATCACCCAGAAACTGAAATTCAGCTCGTCATAGAGAAATGCAAATGTTATGAAGAAGGGTGCACACTGTAAATACTGACAGAAATTGATTTGCCAGTAAAAGTCTTTAAAACCTTTGCTCATGATTGATCATGATATCGTCAAAAATAATCTAAATAAAAAGAAATTGAAAATAATTTTAAACACAAAATCTGAGTCACTGTTAAAATTTTAACCACCACAACATTCACAAAGATAAAAACACGCTCTTCTCATACAGGTTCAGGCACTAAAAAGGACTGGGTTTGGGTTAAATACAACTTTTCTTGCATGTTGACTAAAAAGAGAATACATCCTGCCATTCAGTAATCTGATCACTAATAAATTTGCAATTAACCCTAACAGAGCACAGTCTCATCTCTGCCCAACAGTTACCCAGCCAGGCTGTATCGCAGTGTATAGCTCTGTTTTGAGCTACTTATAACTGATTTACTGTATGTTATTCCTTCTGAGCCGAAAGTTCAGGCCATAAACATTCAGTTTCACACTAAAACAAAATAGACGTGACAAATCTTTTGATTCAGCACATTTAGCTTCTCTGATCCTGCTCTGGAAAAGCATCATTCCATGATGACTTTTTATGTGTGGCAACTGACATAGACACGAACAAGCCTGGTTCTATGGGAAACACTATAGACACGTTTAAATGAATCTAGCTAGTTTTCCTTATTTCTTGTCATATATTGCCTGTTCCAGTTGTTGATGTTTATGTGAAAATTCCTGTGAGTCAAAAGGTCCGAATGCAGACTGATCTAAATGCCCATTTTATCAGTTTTCCCATTCTTTGAGCTGAATATTACTGCTCCACTCACCTACTGTTCAAACTTTCTGTTGAGAGGGCCAGCCAATCAAAAGATAGTTACCTTAGAGAGGGAGGAGCTAAAACCACTCGGGACTGCATCAAACAAAACCACGTGCTAAAGAAGGATTATGTTTATCTGCAAAGCATGTAATCATGTAAAGCTGCTCTTTCAGATTCCAAGAATGCAAGAATAAAATCACTCAGCTGGCATTGAGCAAAATAGGTCCACTTTAACCAGTCTCTGTCTCTAGTACCAGGATACAACGCTTACCAACTCTGTCTTATATTTATTTACAATAATGCACAATACCACGACTATTCTCTAGCATTTTTTTTAGTTTTTAACATTAATTTGATTATTACCGTTGTTTTCTCCTGGTTGAATTGTAGCTAGTAATCCACCACCCAATCAGAGTTGAGTTTATTTACTTGTGGTCTTATAGAAAGCAAAAATACTCCTGTACATTTCACTGAATCCCAGGGCCTTGAAACTTCTCAACAGAAACTCTTTTATTGATGATCAGTTGTGTTTGAGAACAATAAGTTTTATTTTTGCAGATGGCGCAAAAAAAAAAGACAAAAGGAAGAAAGACAGAAAACCTTCACACACAGGTACAGCAGAAAACTGCTTGCTGCCATTGTTTCACCTTCAGCTTGTCACGGTCTCATCACACCTTATTGTGTGGAAGACAAAACCATTGAGCCCATTGATCGGTAAATCAGATTTCTGTACTGCACGCCACAAACACAGATCCATTGTTTGTTGGAACAATATGGCAGTGAATGATGAGCTGTGTTACTGATAGCAGCAGCACTGATAAACAACAGTCTGCATAACAATGGCCTCGCAGTCACAGCAAATTTAATAAAAAAAAAAAAACCTCCTCAGTCACATAACAAAAACGCTGGAAAGTTTCTGAACAGAAATTAGCAGTCAGAGTGCAACATTATAATTAACTAAATACTCCGAGGCCATAAAAATTCCATTCTCAACCTCTGCAAAAATAATTGCTGTATTATTTTCAGCCTTAATTAAGTCGCTCAGGCTTCTTACAAGTGTAAAAATTTAATCCCTTTTCGAAATCCTATATAATTTAATGTGAGTGAAATCAAATAAATAAGAGGCTGCAGCTCTTCTTTGAGAGGGTTTGATATGGGTGATTAGGTGAGCGCGGCGTGAAGAAGCCCATTAGGATTGTATAGTGTCATCACAGCAGCTCCGGGCGGTGGCCCTAATCCACTCCTCAACCCACACCACCACCACCCTCACTGCCACCGCTGCCGCTGCTGCCACCGCTCGCCATTTTCTCTCCAACTGCAGCAGCACCAGCAGCGCCACAGAGACGAGCGCTCATTGATTGATTCTTATCCTGTTAAGGAGACGGGAGGCAGATAAATGGGGAGGTAATGAGAGGCAATTATGAACCATGAAGAGCTTTATTATAGAGTGAAAGTGTCCTCATGTCAGCGATGCAAGAGCGAGAGAAGAAAAGCTGAGAGTTTTCGGGATAATGAGTGATCATGGTGTGACTGTAGAGGTCAGGCCTCATAAATATATTTACTGTTAAGAAACTCAGCTGCATCATGGGGGTAAGAGTGAGTGCACATTGTTTCCACCATTAATGAACATTAGCGCTTATGAAAGTTTCAGCTGGGGGGCAATGAGGCAGCTTTTTGTTGTTTTGTTGTATGGCAATACTGATACACAGTCCTTTTTATATTCAGTACAGAGATTGGAGGGGAATGACACAGAGGAAACAGTCTGGGGCAGACTTGAACCCACACTCAATAACCATTGGCATGTGGTTCACCTGATTAACCAGGTAGGCTATAGCAGCACTTAGCAGCAGATAAAGGTTAATATTGTCAAGGGGGGGGGGGGGGGTATTTCAACCAAGTAGCAACCACTGGAGCTGAGAAAAGCTGCAGTTACAGTAGAAATAAACATATTTATGCCCTGCTAGACAATATGATTAGGCCTCTAAAGAAAATTTCTCTCATAACTCTTTAAAAAGAAAATTAGTCTGCATGGATATTGGAGATTGGAACAACTGCTGGGAATGCCTGACAGAGGCCCCAGTCTACGAGATCTTTAACTCCCACCTCCGGCAGAAGTTTGACAGCATTCCGAAGGAGGCCGAGGACATTGTGTCAGAATAGACCATGTTCCGCACCTGCCTGTCAGATGGTAATCCCTGAACCAGATTGGAGTCATCGGTTGGACTGTGGGAATCTGGGGCAGCTGATGGGTACTGGCAGGCCAAGCAGAATGCGGCTCGGGTGGTGGCCTAAGCAAAAACTTGGGTGTGGGAGGAGTTCGATGAGGCCATGGAAAAAGATCTTGGATGGCTTCAAAGTGATTCTGGCAAACTGTAAGGTGACTCAGGAGGGGAAAGCAGTGCTCTACTCACACGGTTTAAAAAGATGAGCTGAAATTATAGATAAAATGACCTTTGTTTTCATTATTTTATTTAAAAGCCTTCTATATTGATATGAAATCATATTTTCCACTCTAGCATTTGGGAGCTGGGAGTGCCACAACTGTGTGCATGCGTGCACAGCGCTAGTCCGAAAAGTAATGGCAGTGACCTCTGCATATGGGAGTCCCAAATGGGGTTTCTTTGAGTATAATAGCAAGACATATAGAAGCAAGTGTCTTGTTGTGGATGATGAAAAATATGCGGAACACTCATGAGGAAAATCCGACAACATCAAAGTCCAACTGAGAAGCGCACAAGGCAGCAAGGAGGGGAAAAAGTCCCGGCACATGACCACAAGGTAATTAACGCACATAATCCAGCTCACACAAGCATAAATGCAGACACAATGCCGGCCACTTGTGTAGGTTGTATACAGAGGCCCCGCAAAGACCCAGTGCTGAAGTCTAATTAGCAAGCATCTAACCAAGCTAGCTCTCAGAGCAGCTCCGACCAGCTTCATGAGGATACAGCTGGATTTGAGCTTTGAGTCTTTCAGTGAGTTCAGGTTCTTTTTGTCAAATATTCACTGCGTTCTGACGTTACACACCGTATGTAGGTATTGTTAATCTACAGCACTCATGCTGAACTTTATTGTAGAGTTAATTGAGTTTTGGAGTTTGTTTTGCTTTATGTTTCTTCTTGTTGATGTTCATGTGTGTTCTTAATATTACACATATTTAGCATGCGATGCTGCTGTCGGTTTTTGAACACAAAAACCAAAGTATGAAAAACGAAAACAATACTAAAACTAACAAAAACTAAC
The DNA here is from genome assembly GCA_015108635.1 of Andinoacara biseriatus. Classification (NCBI taxonomy): domain Eukaryota; kingdom Metazoa; phylum Chordata; class Actinopteri; order Cichliformes; family Cichlidae; genus Andinoacara; species Andinoacara biseriatus. The sequence goes on from VUQJ01029675.1 coordinate 7,415, forward strand.
TTAAAACTAAGCAAAACAAAAATAAAAATCAATAAAAATGAGCAAAACCACTCTGAAACCCAACTAAAACTACCTGAATTAGAGGAAAAAAAGTCAAAATGAACTAAAACTAAACTATAATGTAAGTTCCAAACCTAATCTAACCCTGGTTCAGGGTCACCAGATCCAGCCCTAACTATAAGCTTAATCAAAATGGAAAGTTTTAAGCCTATTCTTAAAAATAGAGATGGTGTCTGTCTCCTGAATCCAAACTTGGAGCTGGTTCCACAGAAGAGGGAAGAGTAGAATGGGTAACTCTGCCTATCATTACTCTTGCTGCAACATTTCAGGGAGCAGGACCGCCTGATATTAATGAATTAAAATAGTCCAGCCTAGAAGTAATAAATGTGTGAATAAGTTTTTCAGCATCACTCCAGATGTTTCTAATTTTAGAGATATTATGCAGATGCAAAAAAGCAGTCCTACATATTTGGTTAATATGTGCATTGAAGGACATGTCCTGGTGAACAAATGACTCCAAGAGTTCTCACAATGTTTCTGGAGGCCAAGGTAATATCATCCAGAGTAAATATCTGGTTAGACATCATGTTTCTAAGATTTGTAAGGCCAAGTACAAGAACTTGAGATTTATCTGAATTCTGAAGCAAGAAAATTAGAGGTCATCCAGGCCTTTAAGAAATGTCTTTAATAAATTCCTACAGTTTAACTAATTGATGTGTGTCATCTGGCTTTATGGATAGATAAAGCTTGGTATCATTCTTATAGGAATGTAAATGCATGCAATGTTTTCGAATAATACTGCCTAAGGGAAGCATGTACTGTATACTGCATATAGAATTGGTCCCAGCACAGAACCCTGTGGAACTCCATAATTAACCTTAGCATGTGAAGAAAACTCCCCATTTAAATGAACAAACTGGAGATTATTACATAAATATGATTCAAACGACTGCAGTGCAGTACCTTTAATACCTACGGCATGCTCTAATGTCTGTAATAAAATGTTATGGTCAAAAGTATCAAAGGTGCACTGAGGTCCAACAGGACAAGCACAGAGATGAGTCCACTCTCAGAGGCAGTAAGAAGATCATTTGTAACCTTCACTAATGCTGTTTCTATGCTGTGATGAATTCGGAAATCTGACTGAAACTCTTCGCATAAACCATTCATTCATATGTGTGTACCTGCAGCCTGAACTTTTGTCTCATAGCAAATAATGTGTATACACTGACCTTAATATTATAAACTTTGGTCATGTTTAACCACAGAAATTAAAGCTATATTACAGGAGATAAGGGGAAGCGGAATACAATCATTTGAATGAATGAAACTGTTGCCTAAAGAATAAAAAAAAGAAGAAAGAAAACTTATGAATGCAAATTAAATTACATTTTAATTATATTTTAATTTGCATGCATAAGAATTGCATAAGACTTTATTAGAAAAAAAATTATTTTAACAGATTTGAAAGAAGATCGTCTTGATTACTGGAAAGTCACAGTAAACAGGAATGTTTTAAGCTCTGATTTAAATGAGCTGGCAGCTTCAGCAGACCCCTGGTATTCACAACCTGAGGAACACAGGAAATAAAAGCTGCTTAGTTCTGATCCTTAGATGACCCGAGGGCTCTGGATGCTTTGAAATTTACAAGAAAGCAAGAATGCATTTCAGTTAGGACCTCACCTCTATAGTTAAGGGAAAATTGATATTTCCATCTGTAGTCATTTATATGTGACTGTTTACCTCCCAGCACCCTCTGTACTCATACATGAAATGCATTAGGTGGGAGATATGATGTTATTGTCCAACCTGTATAAGACTTAAGCAGACTACATACAAACTACAGTTCAAATTCATAACTGCAAAAGAAAAATGTTTTTCAATTCAGTTCCATTTTATTTACATAGTGCCAAATCACAACAAACAGTCACCTCTAGGCACTTTATTTTGTACGTTAAAGACCCAACAATAATTACAGAGGAAACCCAACAGTCAAAAGACCCCTATGAGCAAGCACTTGGCAACAGTAGGAAGGAAAAACTCAGTTTTAAAAGGAAGAAACCTCCAGCAGAACCAGGCTCTCAGGGAGACAAACTGTGGCAGAGAGCCAGAGATTAATAATGACTGATGATTAAATGCAGAATGGTGTATAAACATCACACTGCAAATGTGGAATAATACTATACCCACTCATCGTTATGAAGCCCTTTGAGCCCATACAGAGGCAGTGTGTTTTATAAGTCACTGTGGAGTAGCCTTATGCAATGAGTGGCCACCAGGGACTGTATTTAAAACGATTGATGTTACCCATTGGTTTGTGGACACATTTCAAAGCCTGAATATTTGCATCTCGGATGCTCTCATGCTACCAAAAGTGGCCATATTTAGATGAGACAGTGGAGTGCTAAGTTATCAGCTAAGGCTGGCTAGCTTGGTTAACAAGCTTCATCCATCGAGTGTGCAGGTGCATCATATAAATCATGAATAATTATGTCACATTGCATTTCAGGTCATGTTAAAGCATAATACAAAAGTAATGTAATGAGTGCTGTAACAATTCTTTTGTAGTTAATCCATCCATCCATCCATCCATCCATCTAATTACACTTATCTGGGGTCTGGTTGTGGGGGCAGCAGCCTAAGCAGAGAAGTCCAGACCTCCCTCTCCTCAGCCACCTCCACCAGCCCAAGGCATTCCCAGGCCAGCCAAGAGATATCCGGCCTGGGTCTACCCCGGGGCCTGACCCAAGAGGTTCCCAGGAGGCATCCTAGTCAAACACCTCAACTGGCTCCTTTCAATGTAGAGGAGCAGTGGCTTTACTTTGAGCCCCCCTGAATGGCTGCACGCCTCACCCTATCTCTAATGGAGAGGCCAGCCACTCTTCAGAGGAAGCTCATTTCTGCTGTCTGTATTCGCGATCTCAGTCTTTCAGTCACTACCTAAAGCTCATGACCTTAAGTGAGGATAGAGCTGTAGATTGACCGGTAAATCGACAGCTTTGCTTTCACACTCAGCTCCCTCTTTACCTCCGCCTGGGGCAGCAACTTGTCCCTGAGCTGGAACGGGCATGCTACCCATTTCTAGTTGAGGGCCATGAGAGATGCTAATTCTCATCCCAGCTGCTGCACACTTGGCTGTGAACCATTCTACTGTGAGCTGGAGGCCACCACCTGATGAAGCCAACAAGACCACGTCATCCGCAAAATGCAGAGATGAGATTCTGAGGCCACCAAGACGGAAACCTTCTGCCACTTGGTGACAGCTAGAAATTCTGTCCATAAGAACTATGAACAGAACTGGTGAAACAAGCCAGCTTGGCAGAGTCCAACACCCAAAGGAAATGAGTCTGACGTATTGCCAGCAATATGGACCAAGCTTTTCCTGCAGTTGTAAAAGGACTGAATAGCTCACAATGGACCTGACAACCCATACTCCCACAGCACCTCCCACAGGATACCTATCTTTTGTATTTTATGTACTGCATTACTTTGTTGAGGGCTGACTCCAACACTAGGACTGACCCACTTTTGGAGCCTCAAGTGGGCATTTGAAGAACTGCAGATTTTGATATTTTTGAGTTGGCTTCATTTTCCAGCCCTGAGGTTGCTTCTTTGGTGCAACAAGATGTAATACTTATTTTCCAATCAAGGCAGTTGGCTTAAACATTTTTTTTAACTGAAGATAAATTAAACTCAAGACATGCATGTTTGGTTGTGTTTTTAATTATGTATTATTTGGCTTTAAAGAGAATAAAATTACTTATCTATAACACGTTTTGATTTAGAGCATCAAACTTTATTTCTCACCTCCCTACCTTTGTAGGGCAGCACTGGCCCATGTGTTCATGTCTTCCACCAAGCCGAGTATTTCCACAACACTCCCCACTGACATTGTGTTTTTAAGCCTCCTCTTGGGTGCAGCTCACTCTGTGTGTACAGCTGCAGGCGGTCCAGACACCAGTCAGTGCAGCTACTGGGATGTACATACTGCTTTTTACTGTTATCTGATTCCCTTGGGAGATGAAGCAGAGAAAAATAAAATCTTGAAAAGATTTCTTAACATGCGCTCATCACTGCAGTGCAGAAATCTCAAAAGCACTTTTGATCAGATGGTTAAAAGTTTGATCAGACGTCTGATGAGCCGGGGAAAAGAGAGAGTAACGGAACATTTTGATCAAATGAAATAGAGGTGGGTAGTAAATAAAGGCGCTGTTTCTCTGTGAAGAATGAAAGCAGAATCTGAAGATTGGGGTGTATTTTTTTATGTGATAACTCCAGGTGTTACCTTAGAATGTGAATAAATGAATAAATCGAGTTTCTCTTTGAGATAGAACACATCTCTGACTAGACAGGAGGAGTGGAAATGGCAGCTTTAATTGGCACATCCCACTGTTTTTGTTCTGGATTGGCAGTCAAGCTTGATGGAGTAGAAACTGTCTGACATGATCATCAGTTGATTTGAAGGCAGTAGCAGTCAGACTGGGAGCTCGGTCCATTACTGCTGCAGCCTGCTCCGCTCAGTTCTGAGACAAACTGCTGCTGTCAGGCGAACAAAAAACCTGCCCGCATCAATCCTGTTCTCAGAAACCTTCACCGAGTTTATGGTTTTGACTGCTGGTTTATAAAACTCCTAATGGTCTTGCTGTGCTGTGTACATCTGAGGAGAAGTGTGTTTGGTCAGAGGTGACTTGTCTTCCTCATTTCAGTGCAGAGATGTTTGATTGGACGTTCACTCATCTTTAGTTTCCCTTTGAATTAGAAAATGTTTTCCCGCAATGCAAACTGTGTATCTGCTACTCATCTAACACATTATTTCATTTAAATTTCTCTTGCCTGTTCTTTCAAGTCAGAACAGCAAACACAGGACTGAACAGTTGTGGGTCTGTGGCTAGTTTGCTGTCTGTAATAACAGCAGTGTAGTGGGGCCTCTGCAGTGAGTTTTCTCCCAAATGGAAAGTCTAGTGTTGGTTATTTCATATAACTGCAGGACGAAGAGGACTGCAGGACAGGAAAAAATAACTCAGCAAGAAGGTAGTGGTCGATTTTCTCCTCAATAGTTTTACTTCCTCACTGCGTACGACTTTGGATACTGTGGCTCCTGTGAAAAGGAAAGCCTTAAATCAGAAGTGCCTGACTCCGTGGTATAATTCACAAACCTGCAGTTTAAAGCAGATAACCCGTAAGCTGGAGAGGGAATGGCGTGCTCATCTAGCTTGGAAAAAGAGTTTGCTGCTCTATAAAAAAGCCCTCCGTAAAGCTAGGACTTCTTACTATTCATCATTAATTGAAGAAAATAAGAACAACCCCAGG
>VUQJ01029676.1:17312-30572 GCA_015108635.1 Andinoacara biseriatus
CCCCCCGAAGCTCTGGTTTCTAACACACCACTGAAGACAACCATAAAGCAGAAAAATGGACCACCGGGTCATAAATCGTCTGCTTTACTGTGCAGAACATCTGACTCCAGGTAACCATCTGATTCCATATTTGTCGTCCCCGCCTCTAAAGGGCACGTTAGGATTTTACCTGCTCTATTAATCGTGATGCTGCAACAAAGCGCAGGCTCCACATCCACATCTCTGAATATACGTAGATGGATTTGAACACGTGACACGTGCATTTTATTAGTTAGCCTAAATATGACTATGTTTTCCACACTGAACAAAAGTGAGGCAAAGGGGGGGGGGGTTGCTCTGTCTGGATACTCATATGCAACACAAACGGAGCAACATCATGTTACAGAGACTAGTTAGTACCAAAGTACTCTTTGTGTTGCTAGCGACAGCACAACAGATGTTCGTGTACTCTGTTAGCCCTGATTTAAATAAAAATGTATTTATTTTTGTATCCATATGTTCTCTTTCTCACTCAGGTCTGCACAGAGCGCTGCTCTGCACTGCTCTGATTAGAGCCTTTCCACAGCACCCTCCCATTTCTGACATAACCAGCCCCCCCACAAACAATTAATTATTCACAGAAGATTTGCAGGAAGCTTCATCCAGCCTTTTTCTCCATAGCACCAAACCTCCTCTTTCATCTAAGCCTCGTCGTGGCCAAGCATTAAATAAAAGAGGTGTAGCAGATCCGCCAAAGACCCCTGTCACTGTCAATTGCCATAAACGGATGTCACCCGGCAGTGGCGGCTTACTTCAAACACCAGCGTCTCATTAGTAGGTCCGGCGGCATACAGGCTCTCCGGCTTGTTGAAAGAGCGCTGGTAGTCGAACACGGTCCCGCCAAAGTGGAACTTCCCCGGCCAGTCCACAGTCCAGTCCCCGGTCAAGTAGTGCTTCTTTTTCAGGGAGCGGACAGCCAGGTAGCTGGTGGAGACTTCCATTTCCTGAATGTGAATACTTCTAGCCCCTGCTGGAACTGTCACCATGGAGTAATACTCTGGTTTCAGAAAGAGAAGGAACAACAGCCAACACTAAATCATTACTAGCTGTGATTTCATTATTACAATGGCTCAACCTTTTCTCAGGTGAGTCAATCCATCATCAAGTGGAATCATGTGCATGCGGCTATCTTTGGATCTACTCTTCATCCTTGTTTCTTTGGTTAAGTCTTCTTTTGTCTAGTATAAAGTACTCGGTGTATGCCACCCAACATGTACAGACACGCTGTTAGCAAGGACGACGCTTACCGTTAGCCCGGTGTTGCAGGACGTACTGACCCTTGAAGAACTTACAAGTGGAGTTGTCTCCCTTACAGACTCCACAGGCATCCAGAGAGGCCTTGGAGCCCAGAATTTGGTCACAGCCTACACCCTAAGCACACACAGAAACACACACACACACACACACACACAGTGTGAACGGAGCTAAAATGAACATGATAAGCTCTGTTCTCTAAGTATTTATGTCTACCTGGCATACCTGGATTCAAAGGACTACAAGAAAAATATAGTCTTGGTGGAAAGAAGCAGCATTACTTCAACCCAGCATGAGACATTGACCTTACCCGTTTTTGTTTCCTTTTAATATTTTAATCATTTGGTGTACAGCACTTTGTATTTGCTGTGGCTTTTTAAAGTGCTTGATAAATAAAGCTTGATGATGATGATGATGATGATGATTACTCTTAAGATTTGATAAAACAGACTGAAAGTGGCTTTCCAATGTGGCCCTAAGTTTAGAAAGTCAAGGAAATGACTCCAAAAAAATCTCATAAATATTTAAATTCTCTCATCTTTTTCGAGGCAATTGCTGCAACTGCAAATCGTGATTATCTGCACGCAGCTGCACTGCGCCTCGTGCTTCTCACGCGACTCATACGAGAACATTTATCTACCAGTGTAACCAGTGGACCACAGAGCTGATGTACCTCACAGACTCCGTCAATACAGACATCTCCTTTGTGGTCAGAGCAGGAAGTGCCGTCTTTGACCTTGCTGGACATGGCAAAGAAGAAGTCGAAGTCTTCTGCAATGCAGTACAGCTTGCAAATGTCTTCATCTGCACAGACAACAAGAAGAAGAGGCTCAACAAGAAAGGTAGCATCTGTAAAATGTGCAGATTCACATTGTTCTATTATCTGGTCAGTCTGAGGCAGAGGCCACTGACAACAACTGCTACATTATGCAAAACTCCCGCTAGGACTAAAACACAAATGACAGTGACTGCACCGTAGGGTATTCATGTGGAGCCACAGGTTTATTTTGTAGTTCAGATCAGTTATCACAGACAAGTCTCTACAGCCGTCTTTGATTAAAATAAATGTCGGCGAAGGTGACTTGGCCCAAGGTCCCAGAAGGCAGTTCAGAATCTGTTCCTCTCTAGATCACCCTCCATTCATCTCCAGCTTAAACAGGCCTGGGACGACAGCCAAACACACTGCTCTCCTTCACCGCGCTCTCTCTCCTCTGCACTATGTAACAAAGCTGGCCCGCAGGCTTCCTTTTTAAATCTATTCTCAGTGTCTCAGAGGGTGCAGGTGGCTACATGTCTTCCATGCACATTACACACCGTGATAGCTTCCTTCAGCTTTTTGGCCCTAATCATCGCAGCAGTAAATAGAGGTTGGCATTACAGAAACTCTCAATAAAAGAGATTTGGCCGAGCAGAGTGGGTGCAGAATATAAAAGACGTGCAGAATTAAAACAAGAAAACCTGCCCTGAGCAATCTGCAATTCTCTGCATATCCAACAGCTCTGTGGTCTTTAACCAATGAATGCAATCTGCTCAGGATACAATAAATCACTGTATTTCTTCATTATCCTCAAGATCCACTGTGTATTTAAAGAAATGTGCATTTCAACAAAAATCTGTAAAATGCATAATGACTGAATCTTTTTTATTTGCTTGTTGGGATTTTAGGTAACTAACCACCTACCATCCACTTTGGTGTAGGGCTTCCACTTATAGTACCAGCCCCTGAAGGGCTTGCTGTTGTACTCGGCGCACTGCTGGGCCCGGAAGTCCACGGCATTGGGAGGGCACGGACGAGCGTTACAGAGCTGGTTGAGACGGCCGGAGCCTGAGCAAAATTTACCATTGTTCTGTGGTCTGGGTGGAAGACAAGACAAGACAGAGAAGAAGGAGAGGAATAACAGGGGAGGCAGATTTGCTTTGTTACCACAGGACCTTTGGCAATATTTGGACAGCACTTGTAGTTACAGCACTAAATCTAACGTGACAGAACAGTTCACAGGAGAAACAGCTGGTCAGTGGATAAGACCCACCCAATTTTTTTCTTTTCAGCACGTCTTGGTTTTGTTCTCGGCGCATCACTGCTTCAGTGAAATCCCTGTACATCTGTGAGAAAGCTTTAATATCCACTCATGGAAGCAGTAATGATTAACTCGCAACCAAAGCACTCATCAAAGTCTACAAGTTCAGAAGCCAAAGAGAGGTGCACGGGTCAGTGTTGGATGTGAGTGAAATGGCCACATATGAGACCTTAGCTATTCTGACAAGAACATTCCTGAAAGTGCTCGGCACAAACCATGAACCAGTCAATGGATGTTGTCCTGGAACATTGCAGCTCCAACTTGCAACTGACAGGAACTCTTATTGGAGTCTTATTAGGGTCGAGCCGAATTATTTAGGGTGCCTTGCATGGGATGGTGTTGCAGTGGTTAGCATCATCCGCTCACAGTATAAATGCACTGGCTTCAGATCTATGTGATCTAAAATTGGCTGCAGGTGTGAATGGTAGCCTGTCTCTTTGCATTAGCCCTGTAATAAACTGGGGGCTTGCTCACAGAGAAACCTGCTTCTCATCCACTGTCAGCTGCCATAGTGACTATAGGTGGGAGAATAGTTAAGAAATAGTTGGCTGGATGGACCTTCAGAAGTCCTGCAGAGTCCTTGCCTCAAAGGATCCAAGCTGCTTTGGCAGGATATGAAGGACCAGCACCATGTTGGGCAAATGTCAGAATTTTTTTGGTTCTCAGCATAAACCTCAACATATGTTGCACAATACACATATCTGTCTATTTGAAAAATTGAGAAAGTTTGACATATTGGAAAATTTGCTTCACTGCAGACCACTGAATATGATTTGTCTGCAAGAAGCAAAGGCTAGAAGATGTTTAACTTCACTTAATGTTAAGACGAGGGGGGGGGAACTGACACACAACTGCCCAAAGTAAGGTGCACGTTTTAGCTGCAGTCTCTGCTGCCTGGCCAAGAAACATTCCAACAAATAAGCACGCCTAAAACCACAAATTGTTGTTTTTAAACTTCACTTTTTGATGCATTTTAATAAGCAAAGTGCAACATCTTAATTTTTTTTTTTTTAAATTATCTTTGCAAAGCATCAGGCTAGCTTTTTCCCTGTGACCATTCTTAATGGTAAACTCCACTAATTGGCTGCTGCCTGCAGCTTCGTGCTTACAGGATCAAAACGATGTCGATCTTCTCAGCGAACTTTTTCAGTCAAAGGTCAAAAATTCATTCTAGCACATAAAACGTTTCCTTTAAGCTTCAGTTTATTTATCACATCCACAGGCTCGAGTGCTGAATGGTTTTTTTAATGCTATTTCAACACATCACAAGTCACATGTTTGCAAGCCATGCTGAATCAACAGTTCACACACCACAGGAATAAAGGGAACAGCTGATAATGCAGCTTTAATGTGTCACCAAAATGATAAAACCACTCACCACGTGTTAGAAAACACAAGTCTTGATATAAAGAGAGCATCAGGATGCCACGTCAGATTTCCCAGGCTCTCTAAACCCATGGCAGGCATTCCAACATAACCACCAACAGAGAAAATGGATTTTAGCTGTTTACAGCAGTGCACACACACACACACACGCACACACACAGAGTGGGGAACCATGCTGATCAAAGGTGCCTCATAAAAACAGTTCGCTAAGTGTGACAATATAATGAAACACTCTGGCGAGGGATCAGAAACAGCGTCTATCAGAAACAGTAACCATAGATGTTTGTTGCTCCTGAGTTTTCTGCAGCAAATGCAAATGTGTGTAAACAATCAAAGAATCCATGTTGCATCTATCCATGGCACAGGTTTTGTAGTCCTGATCCTATTAAGACTTGGTGGCAGACAAATGCATCCCATATGGTAATGTGCTTACAGCGGGCCAGCAGGGGTTTACAGTGAACGCGCCGTCAGTCAAGGCCTCATGATCTGAGAAGCTCATAAGACATTTTACATGAGAAGAAAGTTGAATGCACTTCATAGACTTTGGACAAGCTGGCCCTGAGTTTCACAACATTCTTTGTCTCGCTTCCTTTTGTCTTTATCATCCTTTCCTCTTCTATCTGGATCCTCCAGCGTCATTGAAACTGTAAATCTACTTCCAACAACAAGACAGAAACCAGACACGACCTCAAAGCAGTCTTTATGACCCTTAAGGATGCTTCAGTGTCCCAGCAGCTTGCTGAATCTGCCCAGAGACAGAAGCCCTCGCAGGACTTCCCGATGTTCATTTCACACACAAGCAAAGAGATCCACGTTGTGCTGCTGCACCCCGTTGAATTAGTGTGTGACCAAAAAAACCTACAAAACCAGGTCAAGATCATGAACCTAATCTCTCAGGCTTGTTGCTAAGGATTAGGGTGTTTGATCTGGCAGGTGGTCCACAGGGAACGGGAGAGCAAGGACGATGGAGAGAGGCAAAGAGGGAAGTAAGGGGAGAAGATTCATTTTCCTTCTTGGAGCTGCTCCTAGAAGGGAAGGCTTTAATCGGCTGATCCCATGGAAGTCGTCTACAAGCCTGAGCAAAAGATCCATGCTTGCCTTGTAAAATGAACGAGTCTGTGCAGAATCAAATGACTTCCACCTCTGCTCCTGAAGAATCTGCAGCAAGGCAGAGGTGAAAATCTAATTACAAACAAGACAAATGATCCACGTCAGGGGTACTTTTATTTTAAGCTTTTAGTAGGACACCCCAGACCATCCAGACAGTTCAGTTTGGGGGTGAAGATGATATCAGACACATTCGGTCCCGTCCAGGCTAATCCTTCTTGTTCTGCCCAGATTAAGAGCAGAGGGGCCAAAATAATCACAGAGATTACTGGGAACAGACACACTCTGAATATCATGAGTCATGGAGTAAAATGTGATGCAGGGGTATACGCTGCTATCAGGACCAGGCTCGAGTCTGCCTGAATTCTTGGAGTTGAGGATGATGATGGAGGCCAAACAGCACTTTATACAGACATACACCAGCCTTATCTTCCTTTAAGGGGTTCTGACAACTAACTGGCATATTGTGTATATTCTGATAATGATATCATTACATGACATTACTGGACTCAGCATCTTTCCATCCCGTCTTTGTCCCTCTGACCCCATAACTCAGTGGTCAGCAGCATCAATCAATTATCTTCAGCAGCTACTCCTACAATGCTTTGCTGAGTTCTACAAGAACGATAAATGAACTTGGCAGATAACCTGACCCCTTTCGGTCTGCCAGTCATGGTGTATAATGTGTATCATATGAGAAGCAGCCCGTCTCTTTGATCGCTCGCAGGGATTAGCAGACGAGTCGGCCGTGATGGACAGAACGGGCGCATCAGCGTCTGCCTGCTGTTAAGTAAGCAGCGATGAAGCCTGATAAGTAAAGATGATACAGTATAACTCAATATCTTAATGGACTCCGTAATGGGACTGATACAAAGAAATGGAACAAGTGAAAAAAAAATGAATCTCTTGAAGTGCTCACAGCTACAAATTTGCAGCATTTAAATAAAAAAAAAAAAAGTAGCCAGATGCTAATAGATATGTGAAAAAACTCACAGGGGGCTTTAAATGCCGCACAGCACAGACAGTTTGAGTAAAAGTCCATTTTGGCACAATGCCAAAACAGGAAGCTCTTCTCCTAATGGGAGCACCAGGTAGCTACACTTAACTAGCAAAAAACAAACTGCATTCTTTCTCTAGTTCCAGGGTGGGATCCATCTATTAGGAAAGATAAACTCTATTTAATGTGTACAGAGGAAAACCATTGAGACAATAAAATGTATCATTATCTCTACCTGTAAGCGTCCCTTTGTTCTTACTAGTAGGACAGAAGGTGCGTTTAATCTTTACCATGATTATTTAGGCTATTTCTACCTCGTCACATTAAATTAAATTAAAGCTTTGCAATGCAGTTAAAGTAACAGGAAGCGAGACTTCATCCTAACGCTAACCAGCTGCTTTCAGTGCTGCCAAACGCACCTGGTTGAACAAGTAAGTTAAAACTTGAGTCCAGTCCTGGATTCACATGGAATTTAACTTGATAGCAGAAATACAACATAACACAACATTTTGCAAAGTAATCCACCGCTGGCTGCTGCAGCAACTTGTTGGATGGCATAAAAATGTCATTTTATGATCTTTTCTTTCAAGAGCACGACGCCAAAACAAGTAACTCTTCTCTTACTGGAAACACAAGTAACGAATGGAGTTTTCATGCAGAGCTCGAGTTGGTCTCAGTTATGCAAGTTAAAGTGAAATTGCTGAGAGGGGTTGAAGACTCAGCTGGAAGTCAGTTTTTTTTGTTTTTTTGTTTTTTTGTCTTTTTTCCAAGTGAAACAGAAGTTGAAGTTGTGCAAGTCGGAAAACCCGAGAGTCACGGCGCCGAGTGGGGTGAAAATGTGTTTTGTTGATTATATTTAAATTAAGCTGCATTGTATTTATCTGGTCAGCTCCTTAATTCGGCTGATGGTGACGCCGTGCGGGCATTCGCCTGACAGCCAGAGGAAAAGCCGACAGTATGATCACACATGCAGACTTTCACGTGCACTTAAACAGAAACTCATGCACGTCTGCATGCACGCCGAATTGGAAGTGACACGCCACTGTGATCTAACACGCTAGGACTAATTCTTCCATGATGATCTTTAACAGTGAGAAGTGATCTTCAGCAGTAATAAAGTTTGTGTCGACCAGCCATCGCTGGTGCATCTTAGTGGTCTTACTGTGTGTACTAGTGTGTGTGTGTGTGTGTGTGTGTGTGCTTAAGACTCAGCTGACAGCTAGATCAGGACAAGAAAAAAAACAACCCTGTAGACACTGTCTAAGAATTTGTGTACTTATTTTTCTGCTAATCGGCTGCGGCTCCAATAGGAGGAGATACAAAATTCCTTTAATTGATTCCACCTTTCTCAGTGTGGCGGGAACAGCCAAACATGGAATAAACCTGCACCATAACAGTCCCTGTGGAGTACGGTATAACACACAACACAGCAAAGGATGAAAAGAAGATTAGATGAATGATTAGAAAATTAATCGCCTCTCCAAATGTCCCATTGCAGCCCTGCTACAGAACCAGTGTGGTGGCAGCTGTTGGACCGCAGGCTGGGTCAATCAATTGCCACATTACTTAATTGTAGCATAGCGACAGAACAACAGCAATAAATGTGGAAATTTTATGGAAGTGAAATAAAGGTTTAAAAGAACTAGTAAATCTTTATGTGTTCTAGGGATTAATAATGAAAGATTGCATGTCTTTTGTGAAGCACGGCATTAAAACTGAAAAACTGTCGTGCTTGTAATGACATGCACAGAGCTCTCTGCTAACAAAGAGATGTGCACTGTGGGATCTGGGTCTGCAGAATTAGGTAGAATTATATTTGTCTGAGTGAGCAGCAATGGGGGACGTTTGCTGACTATCTTGGCAGCTTTCAGAGAAAAGAGCATGTCATTAGGAGGTTTTCTTTGTCTGAAGCATGTGGAGAGATAGTCTGTCCGTCTGGACTGTCAGCCTGACTGATGAGAGCAGTTATCAGCACACGTGTGTGTGTGTGTGTGTGTGCACGAGCAGAATGTGAGTGCGTATCTGTGCTGACAGCTACCTGGCAGACAGCACTTTCAGGTGTGCAGAAAAAAAAGGTTTTTTTTTGAATATGAGGCCTTCAAGAATTACTTTCTGGCCCAAACTGCAACTCAGATTTGCACCGTAGAAACAGCTGCGTGACAACGTGAATCATTTTGTCGACTGTTTGCCTAGTTAACCTTATCTAAAGCGTTCAGTGAAGGTGATGAATTACATTAGAAGATTCTGCAAGTGTGTGCAAGTGCATATATACCTTGGGCTGGTGCAGGAGCGCTCCCTGTACATGACACCTCCACCACAGGTTCTGGAGCAGTCTGACCACTGAGACCAGGTGGACCACTGGCCGTGCACCGCCCTAGGACCATGCTCCCCATATTTAACACACTGACCCCGCCGACACCACTGGAGGAAAGAGACAGAAGGAAATGAAAGAGAAGAAGACAACAGAAATAGCGTTCTTATCGGCACTTGAGTGTTGGCCCTGGCGTCTTGCCTGTGTTTCCTGGTTTGGAGACATGCCCAGCACCACACCTGGACACAGACACTCTATCTACAGCCAAAACGCACACATACACAAGCACATCCATTGTGCAGCAGACCCGGCTTGATCCAAGCCAAACCCTGCACTCACACATCACCACCTCTCTCTCTTTCTAAATATCTTTCTATCTTGGGAGAGTTGTGCCCAAAATGTGCACCCATGCATGCGCGAGCGCCGTCGATGGTTATTTCGCCTGATTTACGTAATTGTCATTAATCAAGTAAGTAATCAAGAAAATATCCTAATGAAAGAATGCAGTTTTCAGCTGTCTTCAGTTTGAGCTTAAAGTAAATCCCTGCATATTTTTAAAGATCTTTTAGGATCTTTTCTAAGATGCACGGGTTTAGTCTGACTCAGTGAAGCGCTAATTCAGAGGCTGTGAGGCAGGAGACTGACATTCTCACTGCTGCGAGCTTCCCTGTAAGCGAGCTGACGGTTCCTCACCATGTCCGGGCCACAGCTGGTACCTTCTGCAGCAGGCATGAACTTGGTCTCGCACCGATGCCCCGTGCGGTGACACCACAGAGACTTGCAAATGTCCTATGAAATGAGACACACAAATAATGAGATTTCCATCAAACATGGCGTTTGCTGCTGTTATCATCTTTTGGCACCTTTTGGCACTGAGCTCCTTTCCTTTTATCCTCTTCCCTCCACCTTATTCCTGCCAGGACCACCATCACTCTGCTCGATAAGCCCCCACCGCCTCCAACAGGCTTCTCCACAATGCTTCCGTGTCAAGATTAATCAGCGAACTTCTTTAATGAAACGGGTTATAATTGTATCTGTCATCTGACCCAACAATACAGAGACAGAGCGAGCGAGCGAGCACAGAGGGAGAGCTGAGGTCGAGAGACAGGCGGCAGGATCTGGCAACCGGCCCGACTGCGACTGGCAACGAGGACGGAATCAGAAAGGAGGGAGAGATGGGACAGACAGTTCCCCTGTGTCTCAGCCTTATGCAGATCTACTTCACTGACACAGAGCAGGTGGGTGACCGCTACGGCATCATGCTGAAAATCCTTCTACATGATCCCAGCGGGAACGAGAAAAAAGGGTGAAGAGTGTGAATGGCAGCCTCAAATTCACCGTTAATCCGCATGCGGGTTAATATACCACCTGCCAACTCCTACGAAGGTCTAAGAAATGCAAATATACTAATTGATCTTCTATTATGGAAACACAGGAGGGATCCGGGGAAATCAAGGTGTCGTCATGTGGGCTAATCTGCCGCACATACGGACTTGGCAAAGTCAATTACAGCCATGGGAGAAGAAAAGCTTCCAGTATTTTAAATAAAATTTACATGTGAATCAACATCAGTGAATGCACCTAGCATAAAGGCTTATACCGAGACAACGAGGGTCTGACGCAGACCGGGGCAGCAGGATGGGGTTCGAATGATGGAACGCATTTTAATGACGGGTCAAATGTGGGGGGTTTAAGGTTGCTGTGTAAAGTAATAAAGTGCCAGTTTAGCACTGCATCATTGGGTCTGTAAGCAGATAAATTCCAGCTCCTATATGGTGTGGGGGTGGTCCGTGTTATTACCAGGAACTGTGGTGAGTCTCAGTGTTGGCAAAGAAACGTGTGAACAGTAAATGATTAAAGACCCTGTACAAACAGTCCTATTAGGCCAGAACAGATTTTATTGTCTTAACCCGCAGCCACGGATAAAGCTGCAGGAACGATCCCTCCACGTCTTTCTTTATTCTTGTTGGATCGTTATCCAGGATGTTTTCAAATAAGAGATTATTAATAAAAAGCCTTTTTTTTTTTGGTACCGTGCTGTTTACCAGTTTAACAAGTTTCTTTGAAAGTGAGATTGTATTTTAAAAAAGCAGAATAAACCATGAATATCAGCCCTCCTGGTTAATTTACTATAACACAATTTTAAAAAAAAATAAAGAGACCCAAGAATTCAGACACGTCAGGTGATTACCTTACCTTGACAAAATCAAGGCTGCACAGTTTGGCCTTGGAGCCGAACTGCCACTTGCACTGCGTGTCTGCTCCATAAAGCTGCCCGGGCAGCTCTTCGGGATACTTGTACTGACCGATCTGCTTGGGTTCGTCCACTAAACAGGATGCCTGGGCTGTTCTGGTGAACACAGAACGGTACCTGTGTCAGTGAGGAGGAGAGCCTCGACGCGTGACTGGCAGCTTCAACAACACACGTGTTTTAGGGTTACCCGAGAAAGCGGCTGAGATACTGTCGACTGCAGGTGGACCAGGAGAAGACCCCATTGTTACCGGCCAATGTCGGCGACATGATGTTGCCCTCAGTCTTACGGCAAGGGTTTCCCTCCCCGTCATGAATCATACCAAAACTAGAAAAAGAAGATAAGACACTTTGGTCATAATGAGGTAGAAATACACTGACTGGTGTGTCGTATGTTTGACACTTTGCCAGTGATTAATAGCATAACAGTATAAATAGATTTTGTCATATTACCGCACAGGTGAATTAAGAAAAACACTTAAATCATCGTTTGTTTTAAGAGCATATGGGTTTTACTGCGACGTGACATCTGCACATATCAAAAACAAACCACCTCCAGTGGTAACGGATAAATACAAACACAGAGCTGCAGTTTCCATCATCCTACCATAAAATGTCACGGAGTGGATGAAGCAGTGCTCTAACGTAATGCTCTTTCATTTCAGAGCGTATTTGTTTCTTTAAATCAGACCACATCTGTCAGTTAACACAGATTACATCCAACCACGGCACGAAGCCAGTCGGCCCCCCTCCCAAAATGACACTGAAGTCTGAGACAGTCTCGTCTGTTTTAAGCGCGCTGGTACAGTTTGTGATGAACGTACTTGTGTCCAGACTCGTGTGCAATGGTGAAAGCCAAGCCGAGTCCTGTGTCCTCATTGATTGTACAACTCCTGTACTTACTGCACATGCCACTGATGGGTGCGAACCCTGCAGACACAAGAAGGAGAGAGAGGTTAGCGAGCTACTCGATCACTTAAATTCAGCTCACACTCTGTTCTGACAGAAAATGATATCTGTCGTGTACATGCTCGCCTGGAAGAAGACATAATAACAAACAGGGTAGAAAAATGAATGTGGTTATTGCTGCAGTCACACTGGGGAAAAACTGTGGCCGGAGACCGCGACACGACCAAAATTATTGCCACTGTGTGCAATGAACTTGCGACCTTCGAAAAGGTTGCTTCAATAACGGGGAGCAGGTCTGTGACCGCTCGATCAAATTCAGTCTACTGTGAGTAATAAATAATAATGCAGTAGTGAACCGAGATAAATAAGCGACCAGCTCGTACCCAGCTGTGGCGACTATGTGACAAGCTGAAAGTAGCTTATTCAGAGTCGCGTGGTGGTTTACACCGAACACGGCGCTGTGGTCGAAGGAGGAGACGTGGATTTGAAACTGAAACTCTGAACCTCCTTCACAAACAGAGAGGTTGAGGGTGAGTATGCTCCACCTTTGGGTGACCGGCTGTTCTGTGATTGGTCAACCAGCCCCAGAATGAGGAAAATCGATCGAAAGCTCAGGACAGCCACCAGTTGTTACTCCAGTACGAGCGATCCATTTGACTGCAGATGTTAAAATTCAGCAGCACTGGTTCAGTTTTGTCTTTGTTTGAATTAAAGGGTTGTTGGGTAAACTCTGGAGTTTTCACCTTTTTTTTAATTTATTTATTTTTTTGTCTCAGACAACCTTGGCAGGATATTTTTTAATAAACTTTTTTCCCCTTGTTGCGTATCAGAGCTCCTCTCCTTCTCAATGTTTGACATCCAGGGAAAAAAAGAAAGAAAGCCAAATAAATCACACAGTTTTTTTTTTATGGCATGATTTAATACTCCA
>VUQJ01029676.1:30592-54554 GCA_015108635.1 Andinoacara biseriatus
ATGATTTAATACTCCAGCAAAATATAGGGTTTGGTCATAGTGGCAAATGACTGCCAGTCTTTCTCCTGGTAACCATTCGTGCCTGCACCTGTCAGGCTTCCCTCCCTCCTTGTTGTAATGTTTGCACCCACAGCATCACATCTACACTGTCCTGAAGCACAATGTGACTCTAAGCTGTCAGTGGTGCAGACAAGCCCCACATGTCACAGAATATTGTTGTTTTTCTCCATGCTGAGCACCGCTGCTTTTCACACGCATGTAAAAAAATATAAAAAAAAAAAAAAGATGTTTGGCTCGTTAAAGTGAGCTGAGCTCACCCAGCGTGTCACAGGGCTCATTCTTCCAGGAACAAATGTCCAGTCCGGTGAGGAGAACAGCGTGATCGTGGCGTTTACCACCTTTCCCCACTAGACCCGACTGCCACTGACAGAAACTGTTGAGGGACTGGTCAGCATGATGATTTATGTTCAAGCCAAGCTGGAAGTGAAGGGAGAAAAATTGGAATTCAGAGTACGGTCATGGGCGTTTTTATCGCTGTCAAGTGAAGAACAATACAAGTGAGGTAAGTTCTGCAGAGTTAGTCTGAATCTACTTACAGGGTCCTGGTCCAGGAGCAATAAGCTGACCACCACAATGTTGATGTCAGTCCCAATGGTGCCGTCTTTGAAAAGACTGGAAACCTGCAAAAGATTTAACAATAGTTGTTAGTAACATTCAAAGATTTTGTCAAGGAAGAACAGGAGCGTGTGTGTGTGTGTGTGTGTGTGTGTGTGTGTGTGTCCAAAGGTGGAACTGAACCAGTGACAGCGTCATTATAGAGCATGAATTGGAACCATTTAACTTTTATCGGGCGAGATACAAAATGATGCCCCTGCCTCGGGTGTAAGCACGTATTTGGGTCCACGTTGTTTACATACAGTCATTATGAGCATTGAACAGCTGATTTAAACTATTCTCCAGGTTCCAGGGTGGAAAAATGATTGCACAGCAAAACATCTTTGTTGTGAACTAGGATTTAATGCAAAGTCTAAGCCTGGAAACTAATTTAAATGAACTCGGTCAAATATCCAGAAACTTGTTGATGGCTCCTGGTCAAGGTGCAAGTTGCTAAGAGATATTTAACCAAATATTACTGGGGTGTATGTATTTGAGCCTGTATGTATCACTTTGATCTGTGTGGATTAAAATTATTTAATAATATATAAAAATAGGTAAAATAAAGTCAAACTTGTTTTTTAAAATCCTTAAATATGCATGTCTTAAAATTACCATGATATAAACAGACTATTGATTCTGACATATCCTAGTTCACATTTAAAGTTCAGTCATGTATTTTTTGAACAGAGGGAACTCTGGGAAAAAGTTACAATTAAACAAGTATCACAAATGTAAAAATGCAACATAATAATTGCAAAGTTAGCAAAATGTCTCTGGAGAAAGCGTACGAATGTTTATAAAGTCAGTTTTGCAAAACCCCTCCCTTGTCTTTTCCAGCCCTACCATGTTCATGATGGTGAGGACATAGGTGGTGACATTCTCCCTGCCGTGATTCTCCAGCATCTTCCTGTCTGCCACGACCAGGGTCTCCACATTCAGACCTCCCACTCTGTTGGAAATGGGCGATCTTTTTTCCCTCCCTGGACCTTCCACGTCAGGTACAGCAAACTCATCAGGCATGATAAAACGATCCCCAGCAGGAGGCTTGGGTGCGTCTGGGAGGGCAAAAAGGGTGAGGCAGAAAGGAAGGGAGGAGAAACACAGAGAGGGAGACAGTATGAAGGAGAGCGACAAAGATCGAGGGTCAAAGGAATCAGCCGTCTTTGTCCTGGCTCGTGCCAGGTGTTAAACGTGCATGCTCTGGTGTTGAAAGGACAGGAAATTCACTCCCCACGCTGCTTCCTGTCATCACTACAAAGGAAGATAACGCTGTTACAAAGCCTGGAGGTTGAACGAAAAGCTGAATCGCTGGAATTATTTGGTGTGACCTCATTTTACTTTTATGGAGCATTCACAGGGGCTCACTTTGTAGGCCCTGAGGTGCGATCGGGGTCAATATTCTGCCACAGGATGAATCCTGCTCCAGAAGCACGTCTCTGAAGACTGGACGTCAACTTTGTCATAACACACCGCCAGACCTGAATATTCCCACCGCTGTGTTTCAATGGGGTTAACACATGGCACATACCCCCCCCCCCCTTAACTGCCATGAATCTCAAACTTCATTAGAAACACCCCTCATTGACCTTATTTCCTGAGATGCAGTTTAGAGACGCTTCTCGTCCTCTGAGAGCCTTTTTAGGACAACACTGCATTTATTTTTTTTTGGCGTATTCTGTAACTGTGATTCAATTTAGCGTTTCTATCTCCCACTGAACAGCGTTTGATGTATTAATGTGGTCACTTTTGCTCTGCCTGATCGTGTTTTAGATACAGACGATCCAGTTTCCATGAAGCGTTTCGGAGTGTAATGCACTTCCCCCCTTAGAAACCATCAGTCTAGACACAATTTGAAACTGAAAAACTTCTTTGTTTGGAATAATGTGACTTGTGACAGTTCCACAGAGGTCTGGTGCCGTGTTGTCCAGGCTCACAATGCTGCTTAAAAAAACCACATTTATAGCAGGTGAACGATGGCTGCAGGTTGATTTCCTTCATCAGGCCTTTGCTGAGCAGATTAAATTCACTTTCTGATCATTTCCAGCTCTACATAAAATTATATCACATCTTATATCACATTGTATCACATTGCATTAGATTATTAGAACCTTCTTTATCCTGACAGAGTCGACTAAACACAACGATACATGATATTTAATTACAGATGATAATAAAATTAATTAGTTACTTGAGACAATGAGGCAGTCCCAAGGCAAATGTTCTTTATATGACAGTTCACATCTTCTATGTAGCTAGGACACAGAATATATGTATATAAATATGTATTCCTAGTTCAGAATTTAACACTGTAACATGCTGCCCATATATATCCTGTACATATGGAAGCCATACTGTAGCATGCAATTTAATGATAAGATGAAACTTGAGTTGTTGAGATGGTTAAATAGTTCAAAGAATATGAAGTACTGCACATATGAGCACACAAACATGCTAATATCAAGTGTTGAGGAAAGGAATATAAGGTTCCCTTACATACATTGCTTGCGGCGTCCACAGAAGTGTTGGTAGTCATGATGATGCTGCTGCTGATAGTAGTGAAGGTGAGGGCTGTCGGGTCTGGAAGAACTGATCCCAGACGGGCTTCTGGATTTTCTGTGGACAATGTTCTCTGCTGAGCGCTTGTAGAGTACATGTGGGTGATGACCACTGGGGGCAGTGTAGTTGTGTTGTCTGGCCAGGTGTTGGGGTAGAGGGGCGATCAAATACTCCTCCTGAGACACACGGATCAGCCCTGACTGCGAAACACACACACACACACACACACACACACACACACACACGAGTCCATCCCAATGAGTAAAAAGGGTTACTAGAAAATTCTTCCGGATAAACGACAGGAATTATTTTGATGGATTCGATCTGTATTTTTAAGAAGTGCAGACAGACATTTTCAATATCACCCTGTCTGAAACATACGTACTGTATTCTGCAGTTTCACGGTGCAGCCAAGCCACACACACACACACACACACACACACACATAAATCACCTGTACAAAGGTATCTGAGACCACGCTGCCAGGCGCTGATAAAGCTTCAGTGTAGGTGAAGCAGCTGTTTCCAGATGTATCACCTCAAGACCCACCCACCACAACCCCACCTATTCTTAGAACCTAAACTCTATCCTAACATTAGGCAGATGTGCACGGTAAGAGTTTACAGATGTTAAGGATAGGAGAGGTCTTATTTAACTGGAAGACAGAACAGCGTGAAATTACTGGGGGGGGATTTTTTTTAAGAAGTGGGATTTGTTTTTAATTGATTTCAACAAACTCTAAACTGTGTGAGCAGCTACAATGAGATCACTGCAGGTTATTTCAAAACATCATTTAGTGAAAACAGACTCCATCGCAGCACGTCTCGCTGACATGGTCGTGTCAGTGCCAGCATCTGATTTCTTCCTGGGTTTGTTTCTAATATAATATGTGTCCAGTGTACTGTGTTGCTTTTATTATTCACTCAATTCTGAAAAGTCTAACAGGGAATATTTTTGGACCTGATTAATGCAATGAAAGAAAACGGATCCAAGAAAAAAAAACTGGTACGACCTTTTTGGTGTTGGAAATGTTTATCATCTTCTTTACTCTCCTCACACATATTTAACACTTTTTGACCGGCTTTGCTTGCAGGGTTCATCCCCAAACACAATATGAACCCAATCCTCAATAAAGTGAGAAGCCTCAACAGGCCTAAACTGAACTGAGAGATAAAGCTGCTGAACCCTGAACATTCCGTCTGACCACGTTATCCTACCTAATTCACTGTGCAACTCAACAAATGTACACAAAATAGCTGTGCAATCAATCAGGCGCACACTCACTGAAATACACTCGCTGACCCAGTGACCTATGACCTTTTTGTGTGTCATCAATCTCTGTGTGTGTGTGTGTGTGTGTGTGTGAGAGAGAGAGACAGAACCCTGCTCCTGTTGAACTGACCCCATTCCGCCCAGACTAGCAGGTGGCAAAACAAACAGAGGCAGGACAAAAGGGAAGCCGTGGTGAGGCTCTTGTTGTCAAAACAGTGCCTGGATATGTGGCAGACTGCCATCGTCATGCCCATCCACCCACCCATCCATCCACCCACCCATCCATCCAACCTTTCATCTCTCTAACCAACCAGCTGCCTGTGGATCATCCAACTGTCCATAAATCATCTGCTTCTTCCATCAATCTTGGTGCAATGTGAAGTTTTACAGGAAGCAAACTGTCAAACTGTATTATCTCGACTGCATGTAAGGTCCACATGGTCCAGTGGCTGGGAGTTTTGTTCTGCAATGTCAATAGTTTGAACCCCAGCATATCAATACCTGCCAAAGCAAACTTTATGCTAGATACTTCACAGCTACTTGCTCCAGCGGGATTGCACTGTGAACACATTGTGGAAGGAAAATTTCCCTCTGGGTCATGAATAAAATATATCAACTCGAAGAAATGAATTAAGAGAGAGAGAAAAAGCCCTTGGCAAAAATTGACTGCGGCTTCCTAAAATAGACTGGAATTCCAAACAGAGCTGGAGAAGGTCGAAGGAGGCGTCTGCAGTCAGCACACACACACCGCTGTCGCCTCTCGTTTGCCCATCTTTTCATCTGTCTGGCATTTAGTGCATACCTGACCTGTAAAAACACCTCATCAAGTATTCCTCTTTAAAGATGAAACACACCTCCTTCTGCTAAATGATATCAGTTCAACAAGGAGCAGGAAATAATTTCATCCTTCTTCTCCACCAAAGAAACCTGTTACAATGCCATTCATATCATCCTTGTTTGCAGAATAGAGTTCTCTTTATAATACTGTAAGGCCCTTAGCTTACAATGTAAAGTCAGCTGGGATGAATAACAATAACTTTGTAGCCATTTTAGGCCTAACTGTCTGAACTTGATTAGAGCAAAACTCACATGCCTCCTCGTGTCTCTCTCTCTCTCTTGTGTCACCACATCTGCCAGCTCTCCTCTTTTTTCCAGCAGATAGCAGATGGAAGAGTCTGTGATGATAATGAAAGGAAACTAATTCCATCTGCAACACTGATTTTTAAAAAAAAAAAGGTTCTGTGCCTGCCTGTGTTTTTGTGTTGAACGTATAGATTCGATTTTAGCTTTTGTCAGCATCTTCTGTGTGCTCTGTGTTTTAGTGTTATAGCAGAGCGCTAACGCTGCCAGCACCGCATGCACAAAGGGGGTATGTGGCGAGGCGTGAGCACTAAGCAAGCGCAGCGTAAACAGGCTTTTCAAGCACAACGATAAGGTGAGAGGTCAGAGAAGATTGCTGTGCGTCTACACGCTGAAGCTGAATGTGTTTTAACGTGCTCGCGCTCGAAGCTTTTCCTGCTTTTCCCGCTCAGAGTTTTATTGATAAGAATGAGTGACGGTGTTTTGGACAAGCGAGAACTTTTGCTTTGTTAAATCACTGATGATTGGCTAAGTTAGTAATACTGGGGAAGGACCACCTCCCTCGACACTCCACAAACCTCCGCTGGTGTAATCGTGGATGTATTAAAAAGCTGGATACAACACTCAAAGTCAGCTTTGTTGCCAAAAATGTCCCAGCTGTCAGTCGCAGTCCAAAAGTCTTCTGCAGCTGAAAAAGAATTTTCCCATAGACCCGAAGTACAAAAGACACCTCCAATTGTATGACTTTTTTTTTTTCCCTCTTTCTCTTATAATTTTTTGATTGGTGGTTTCACATTTGTAAAACTTTGCCAACACCTAGAAAATGTTATTTTCCTGAGCATCATCCTAAAATGTGAACTTTATCAGCTTAGCTGGAATCTCCAGATGGGGGCAGTGAATGTGCAGCGGGCACGAAGCAAAGCCAGCAGCTCGCAATTTTCCCTCTAACGAGCATATGTCATCTTTTAACCATAAATCCAAGCATGTATTATTTACTTTTATGTGGTTTCAGTGTTTTTCAATAATGTTTCGTTGTAACAGTGACTATTTTACCAGCTGTCATGAGGCCACGTTAGTTACATCTAACTAATATCATGAGAGTTTCCTGATTGAATTGATTGGTATCAGAACTGAACCGTTCTGATTGTGTGAAAGTGGCTGAAGCTTCGTTATCTAGTGTTACACGCGTAACCGTAGCAGCACCATCGCTGCCTCCTCAGAAATGTAGCTACACCCGCTGCTGCCGTGACAGCGAGCGATGAGCTCCGGGTGTTCGCCCGTTCTGTTAAAGAACAGCTTTTCACAAACACATGGAGAAAAGCATGGGATGGAAATGGGAAAATGGTATTTATGTAGCGCTTTTCAAATCTCGCAGCCACAGCCTCTCATTCAGTGATGCGATAAAGCCGACGTTTTCCTGTGAAAAAGATCTTATGAATCATAACAGGTTACTAATATACATTATTTACGTGCCATCTGGGGAAAGCACGCCACTCAGGGGACCATCTATAGATTTTAATGATGAAAAAACAGATTAACTGCACAGTTTCACAGAGTTTTGCAGGCACAATCTTCAAAGTCCACAGAACGTCCACCTGTAACGTTGATAGAGAAGACCTCTACTTATCTCTCTGCAGTAACACTTGTAGGACCCTGGCTAGATTAAAGGGATGAACACTCTGTGCTAAACACCACTTTAGTTTTTCCCCACACATTCACACATTTCTCTGACTGTCTCAGAATATCTTCAGTCAGATTACAGGTTGGACCGATTCACCTCCAGTCAGCAGAGTCAATATTTTGAACATGAGAAAAACTTCTCAGTTTCCTTGGATAAAGTCAAGCTTCTTAAACGGCTGTTTCTTTAGCAGCACAGCAGTCAGGGGAGACGGCCTCTCTCGCTCGTCTCTGTATAAACTGCAGCCTCTTTTAAGGTTCCCTACCATGATATTATAAGGCAAATGAGTAAGTGCTTACATGCTGTTTAAGACTGGGGATGAGTGGTGAGAAGCCCCAAGCTGGTGATTACTGAGCTCTAAAGCACATCTGCACTCCAGCTCAGCAGAGAATCACGTGAACACTGTGTGTGTGGTGAATGGGGGGGGGATCATACAGGAGCAAAGGAGGATCCTCAGGCATCAACTAATTCAATAAAATCACAATCTGAGTAATTACAGTCTGCTCATGTGAATTATGTGTTTAAAACGGGGTAAGAAACGGGTAAAGAAGAGATGTTAACTTTGGAACTGGGATCAGAAGAAGAAAAGAGCCAAGCAGCAATGACAGGGCAGGACGCTGGCTGAATTTCTCCATCTTTACTGTATTTCCTAGCACAGTGTAGCATTCTTATAAAAAAATGACCACTGCTGAACTGCATATGGACTATTTACAAACACTCCATTAGTGAGAGCACATATGGATATTAGAATCACAATGTGTCAATAGCCTAAGGTCACGCAGCCCTTGTTTAGCCCCACTAATTGTCTTTGAACAACCTACTGTCACCCTCTGAGCACAAGAGGTGGGCCCACACAAAGAGAGAAACTGATGGTGCTGGTTGAGTCTTTTGTCAGCTGGAGCCCTCGGGCATGGACTCACTCATTATCCCATGTAGACACAGCAGGGAAGAGAAGGACAACTCCCACAGCAGTCCACAAAAATGGAAATCTCCTCTTCCAATGTGCCATTACTCTCTAACTGGGTTACAGTGCAGCTCTAGCACTTTTACTAACTTTGAAAATATAGCACTACTGCGTCGCCAATGAGGCAGTTAAACGGTAGGTACGTCTATGAAATGCACGTGATGCACACTGTCGAGGTCCCAACAGCATCATGTACAAATCACGTCCAGCACAGCACAAGTTTGGGCTGCATGCAGCTGGGCTACCAAACAGGCATGCTCAAGATTACAGCATGCTGACAGCCAAAGTCACAGGTGTTACAAATATCACACCTGTACCGTAGCTTTCTCCATTACTGTTGTATCTCATGAGTCTAAATGAAGTTTTGAGGATTATAAATGTAAAGGATGAATGACGCGCTTCTCTTACTTTAACAGATAAATGTGTGACAATATCTGAAAAGGCTTTTATTTACTGCTTGTTACTCTATCAACCAGGCAGTACTACGTTTTCTGCAGGCCTGGACTGTTTTACAGCAGCACCAGTCAATGTTCTGCAGCGCTGACAACAGTAGGTCAGATTTGATGTATGGCCTCTGTTTGTAGAAGTTGCCGCATCCACTTGAGCACTTCAACAGTGGCCATTAGTCTTGTGTGAGAAAGACCTTGCACGGCGCAGAAAGGACATACGAGCGCGCACACACACACACACACACACACACACACCATCCCACACCCACGCTGAGAGCCTGACCCCCCTCTCCTGCTGGCATCTAACAGCGGGCACTACATCACTGTCAGCATCCAGACCACCAGGGAAAAGCTCCGGGCCACTCTGCTCTTGTAGCGCCAGGATCTGAGCTCCTCTGTGGCCCGGCCCAGTCGCTGAATTATGGCCAAGCCAGAGAAGTATGTTGTAGTGGGAAGACGTTCCTATTTGTTGGCCTTTATGGATAATGGACAGGTACAAATGGCCCAAACGCCATCTGGAAATCAGTCATTCACATGTCATTTTAACTCTGTAAAAACCTGAGGGATTCGGAGCGCAGTGTCAAACACACACACACACACACACATCATGTATTGCCTCCATTCCAGCCCGGTGGATGAATAGTCATATAATGTCTCAGCTCCATTAGAAGCCTAACAGCATTACAACATGTTGAATATCCAGTGCGTGTAATCATTTACATGTATGCATTTTAAGCTTACACTAACTAACTTTTAAATATCCAAACAAAACAAAAAACAATCAACTCCGGACTAGAATTTGACGCCAGCAAAAATTTTGCAAGAGACGATGTCGCATTTCCTCAGCCTCTCATATATTCACAGTGTGAAGCGTTCAACAACAACAAAGTACATCCAGCATCAATAACGGGGCCTGGGAAAAGAGCAGGCACCTTCTTCACGCCCCCCCCCAGACAGAAGCTGTGGGTTCAGCTCCCCGCTTAGAACAATGACGAGCGCCTGCCGCAGCACTCAGACCTTTGTCAACGACGGCCATCAGACACTGAGTTTGACCTGCCCGACAGGATGGAGGCGGAGGTGCGGACTGACACTTTCTTTAATGTTTTTACGCTCACACTTGATTGTTCAAGCAGATCTTTCAGCTATAAATTGTGGTACCTGTGGGGGGTTGCTGGGTCATTACGACCCCAATAAAGATCCAAGAGGTCTCATTCATGAGGATAACAGACATGTTATGAAGAAATAATGGCTCGGCGGTGCTGGGCAGCTACCCACAGAGAGTCTGCTGTTGATTCAGAAATCAGAGGACCGCACGGTAGCTGGAAGTAACGTAGGCTATCACAGAGACTCTGAACATGAGTAACACTTTCAACAATTTCAGTCTTTGCATCTACGCTTTCTCCTCTGCTTTAATGCACAACTGAACAAAATGCACAAGTTATTAGTTAACACATTTGTTCTACCAACCTAAGGACTATAGAAGTCCTGGAGAAGAAAATAAGCCACTTAAGATGTGACCGCTCGGTTTCCGGAGAGCGTAACCTGTCTCTGACCTGGCCTGTAGGGTCTTGGGAAAGGTCGCCGTAAAGGTCACGGTCAGCTCTGCCACTGAAACAGCTAGCCCGGTGCAAACATTTCAATAATGAAGATTACCAAGTGATCATTAGTGCTATTTCGAGCAGTCACACTGCTCACCTCGAAAAGTGTGTTTCTTAAGGCCGGGTTTGCATCTTTAGCCACTTCAAATGGAGTTAAAGTGTGTGCAGAGGACGCAGCATATGCTAATGTTGTGTATGCACGGGGTGAAACGAGTACCCGGTTAATTGTAGAATGAACACATATTGTTACAGGCATGTCTGCTATGAGAACGCACTTCTTTTTCTACTTTATTAATGAGCTACATATGTTTGCCCTCTCCGGGGTGTAGCCCAGACAAAATGCCACATTTCTGATAATCAGAAGATATAAAGTGTCCAGTTTTGCTGACGGGGAAAAGCACAGGCCTGGGAGGGAAAGGACTCAGACCCGCTCCGGTCACCCCAGTAAGGAGAGTCCTATCCCGGGAAGGTAAATCAGCTCTGTTTTCTGGATTCCCACAGGTGGTGAGCAGCTCTGAACTTGTACTATGTAAAGACCTGTTAAGAGTCCAGGTTAGGCACCTCCAACATGCCCTGTACACCCACGCAAAGAAGATTTAGGTCAAGCGGCACAGTGGCCTCAAATGAAAACCCTTCAAAAGAAGAAAGAGAGAAGACCCCTCCCCAACCCCGAACCCCGTCCACTTCTCTTACAAATCAGAGAGCATCACATCTGAAAAGGCCTCCTTTCATCTGTCACGCAAAAGCGAGGCAGACAATTTTGTTTCATTCAAAAACAGAAGGATGGTGCTTCTAAAGGCTGCAGAGAAAGTGATTAAACCCAGAAAATAACACCGTCTTCAATTAATAGGGATTTACAGTAGAAAATCCCACTATGCAAGTCATTCATCCAGCTCTCCCGCTTTGCTCTTAATACCCCCCCGGTCTTTATTTAAACAGTTGAATCCCATCTGTTTAAAAAAGAAAAAGTCCTGGCCTTGGTTTGGCCCCGTGGCTGGTGCTGAAACCTCTGCTTTTATTAAAAAGCAAAGTCCAAAACTTTATTTTCAGACACCTTCTTTTCCCCTTTCGCCCATTTCCTCGTTTCTGTTGAAAGCAGACAATGAAACGAAGAGCGAGAAAACCTTTTTTCTTTCTCTCTCTCCACCTCTCTTCTTCTCACCTCATTCCTTCTCCAAAGCCCTTTGACATAAACAGAGTCCATGTCTTCAGCTCTCTATAAAGAGACTATCCAGCCTCCCTGGGAGCTCGAACCGCAGACAATAAATTCACATTACTCTTGCACAACACTTTCTCTCGCGCGCTGCCTCCCAACCTGGCCCGGCTCGCTTCCCATTCATTATTTTACCCTCTTTGCCATTTTCTCTCTTGTGTCCTTGTCTTCCTCTTTTTTCTTACATCCTTTTCTCAAGCAAGCAAGCTTTAATCCCACCTTAATCTTTTACTCAACCCTGTCAGTGCACTGAGCAGACTTGAATGGCTCTTTCCTCATTTATACTTAATCCAAATATTCTGAGCCGGGGGCTGGATGAAAAGAAGGAGTTAAATGCTTTTGTTGTCCTCAACACAGACAGACTGCTGTTTAGAAAGAGACACAGAATAAATGGTTGGTACTCATTCTGTCTTACTTTTTTCTTTTATTTTGGTGAAAACTCTGCTACAGATACACCAAAACGAGCCCGTCCATCCGTCCATCGGCGGCGCCGTGGTCGCACTCGGAAGAGGAAAACAAAAACTTGCAAATGTTCAGGAGGAGCAAAAAATAGATCAAAGTGTTTGTACCAGCTCACTGCAATCACAACCCAATCACGCTGTCCTCGCAGCTCTTTTAAGAGAACGGGTCAGCGGTGTTTTATTGTTAGTGGGAGCTAGCCTAATGAAAAGGACAATGCAAAGATTAGCAGTGGCAGTCAGGCGGCTCAAACTTCACCCTGGCTTTAATTGCTGTGAACAAGAGGCGATGTAGAGGCAGGGCAAACAAGAGGACAAAAGAGGAGTGCAAGCTCAGGAGGAGGAGGCAGAGGAGGTATGGAGGCTGGATGATAAATGCAAGTATGGCTTTCATAGAGGTGTAATATGTCCAACAGATCTGTGCTGGGGTGGGACGAGTCATGCACTGTGTGTGTTACAGAGTCCTTATGGATTAAGGAAAACATATCTGCATCTTGAAACTCTACATAAAGACTGAAGGCAGATAACATAGTGCTAACTAACACCTATGCTGCCGGCTTTTATGCTTTTAGTAAGTTCTCACTCCTGCATTTCACACTTCCTAAACAAATCTCGTACTTTGAAACAGGAGGAAGTGCTTTGTCTGCACACGGGACAAGCCTGTGCATCAGGCTTCGTCCACACCTCAGCATCAATACTGCACCAGAAACCACCAGAAAACACCAGAAAACACCAAACACTCAATATGCACGCCCTGAGCTGACGTTTGCACGTGCACAAAGACCTCTACAAAATCACAGGACAGCAACATAGTGATCCATCATTTGCTTTTCTCCTTATTTAAATTGAAATACCTGTAAAATACATTTTCAGCAATGAATTTGGATCAATTTGAAGGCTTAGTGGTAATTAAGGGTTTATGAAAGGAAGGTTTACATTGTTGCATCCAGCTGTGAGTTTGTTTTGTTGTTGTTGTTTTTGTTTTGGGGGTTTTTTTTGGGGGGGGGGTCCTCTCTATAAGTTTATTGCAGACCTGTAGCATCACACAGAAGCAGGATCCATATGAGCATCTCCAAAGTAACTAGGCTAGCTGAGCTATCCCCATCCGGATTCAGCTACAGGCACAAGGTCGATGTATTCTCTATCACATCTTCCCAAATGTTGAGCTGTACCGTTACTCACAAGGTGCGCCGCTGGGTGAGAAAACTGCATTAACTAATGACCAAAATTATACGGTTACACAGTGGACATGAAAAACATGGTGACAACACTTTCCCACAGGGCGGCGCAGCCACCCTTCCACTCAGTCGGTCAGCGGTGATATGAACAGGTGGGCCCTCGATTCCTGACTTTGTGAGTGTTTAACTAAATGATGGCACTTTCACCGTGGTGTCCCGTAAGCAGGGTAACATTTCAATCCTCTTTTCCTTTTATTCTTTCCTTCTCTCATCTCCTCTCACCCCTGTGTTCACAGCAGCGCCAGACAAAGCACCAGAAACCGATGCTTGCACTCATGGGTAATGATGTCATATTACAGTTCACCCGTGATATAACCAAAGTCTGACAATGGTGCATAAGATCAGTTAGGACATAAAAGACATGGAGCTTGAGCTAAGGGTGGAGTACAGAATCTCCTGGGTGACCAAAATGTC
Organism: Andinoacara biseriatus; assembly: GCA_015108635.1. Lineage (NCBI taxonomy): Eukaryota > Metazoa > Chordata > Actinopteri > Cichliformes > Cichlidae > Andinoacara > Andinoacara biseriatus. The sequence goes on from VUQJ01029676.1 coordinate 44,170, forward strand.
CACAAACTTGTCAGAAACTGGAGAATTTAAAGTCCCTTTAGGGTTTTAAAGTAATCTCAATTGGCTTTGAAATGTTTTGTCAGCCTTCCTCAAACTAAGCAGATGCATGTAATCGATTTAAGGATAAAACCGTGTAATTGAGGTAAAACATAAAATGACTCTGGAGTTTTAGAGATGACAAAAGCTCTGCCAGAAGTTAGTGGCTGATACTTACCAGTCCAGAACACGTTGATATGGCTGCCGAGGAGGCCGACAGGTTACGGATAAATCCCTGATAAAGGCAGTTGTGAAACTCTGCATCGTCCAATACAGTGGTGATGCCATGTGAGCGGACCAACTGCACAGTGAACCCAGGGCCCACCACAGAGGATGGATGCAGGTCTAGGTGCATGTCGCGCCCGAAGGCAGAGAGGCGATAGTGCAGGGAAGGAGACAAGGACCTTTTGCTGCGATGGCTTCGCCTGGTCACATCGTGGGTCAGGTATGCTCCCTGAGAGTCCACCTCCACAGGGGTTACAAATACGTAGTCTGATGATAAGGAATGAGAAAGGCTATATCAAAATACTTTGACATGCATCTTTTCCCTTTAACTCTTGGTTATGTGTGTCTGTGGAGACACCAAGAAACCACAGAAACTTTCACTGTAACCTCTCCTTCAGCATCTAAACCCTGCAACAGTGTAACTCTGGAAGAACTGTTGTTGAGTAAACCAAAGTACGTAAATCAGGTTCTGGAAGGAAAAGCACCAAAAAGGGAATCCTTGAATCAGTACTGAACATGTAAACAAAGGTTCCTAATATTTCCTCCCACAAAAACAGTAGTGATGCCTCTCTGTTTACCAAGCAATATTCCTAAATGTTTAATCAAAGCTTTCTCTGGTCTTGTAACTGAACCAATGCTGGAATGTAACTCACTTTATTCACATTCTCCCTACAAACATGGAACACAGCCAGCTGGAAGAAACATCCTCAGATGTGAAAAGACAAGCACTCACCATGATTTAATCCGTGGCTGTTGCTGGAAGAATAGCTGGCTGAAACGGTGTGGGAGGCCTGTGAGCAGTAAATGTGCAGCGTCTGAAAGGGGAAAAAAAATCATAAATGGACAGGTAGCAACAGGTTAGAGGCAGCACGCAGAAGCAGGAGTCAAAAAGGGGGTATAAACCGAGTTCCTCTGCTCAATATGAGTTGCACTTGAGTTTAATTTGGGATCATTTTTCGCACTTTTCACCGCAGTGAATGTGATTTCGTTTGTTTGTCGATGATTTAGTCCTCCTCATAAGACACAAACGCGTGTTTGTTTTTTTTGTCCCAAACTACACGTGCATGTACTGAATTTCAAAGTGCATATATACATTTTTTATTAAGTGCAACATGCCTTGAAAATACTCCAGGACAAGAGGGTGGAAAGTAGCTTGACTGAAGTGCAGCCGACCAGCGGGATGGGTAAAGTCCATAACAGAAGAAAAAGGCAATCCATTGTGATGGCATGCAAGCTCACACCTCCCCCGTTACCTCCTAAATGAGCGCAAAAGTAGTAACAACCTGTGGTAGCGCATACTGCAACCGGCACGCATTGTTTAGTGCCCCTGCTTTGCTCGCTCAGGTGAAGACGGAAAGTTGCAGAAGCCGGTGGTGCGCGGACACGCGGTGCGCACACACGAGAGTGTGTATGTGTAAGCGTGTGAGTGTGTGTGACGAGAAGCGGCGGGTAGCGGTGTCGGGGATCCCCGGGAGGAGAGCAGACTGAGCATTGAGCCCGGCTCTGAGAGAGACGGCCTGCAGGATGGAGCAAAGTCAGCGGCCGACAGCCAATCAGCGCGCAGCATCATTTACCACGCGCAGATAAAAGAAGGAGATTCTCTTTCTGACAGCAGCGGAGTCTTGGTGCCTTCAGAAGCAGCCCGGAAATTTCAGCTTCACAGGTCCTGCGAGCGGATGGCTTAAATGGGGGAAAATGTTTAGAAATAAACAGCTAAAGGAACTCGAGAACATTTGGCTATTTGTAATATTTAATATTTAATATTTGAAAGATGCAACAACAAAGATCTGAATGAAACACGTGACATTTGGAAAACAACAATTAAATTTTGAGGTACTTTCCTTGTAAGTTTTAGTTAAGACAGGTTTTGAAATTTATGATATTTAGTTTAGGAATAAAAACAAACAGATTGGCCTGACAATGGTCTTTAAAGTGAGTTAACAACAGGTTTGAATTAAATCTGTGTTTTAAAATGTGTCTTTGACACCGAGCTGTGACGTCAAGGCTTTATCAAAACTAAAATGTGCTTCAGCAATTTCTGCAATTAATTTTGTAGATCTGAGATACATGAGTGAACAGCATAAAGAACCAATGGGGATCTGCACTGGATCACAATATAGGGAGTTTAAAATAACAGAGTGGCAGTTTAGGTCTGACACTCCATCAAAAACCATGAATAAAAGTGTCTTCACTGAATGGTGGCTTGAAACCAATGTGCTTCCACTTTAAAATAAGTCTTCATCAGGATGTGTCACACCCACACATTTGGTCACAGTCTATGTGCAGTGGCAAGTTTTTTTGTTTGTTCTTTTTTTTTTATTGTTCCTCAATTCTGTCTCAGTCTCAGAAAAACTGGAGAATAGCTCCTTGTTGTGGCTCGGCTGCACATAAACAACTGGCAGCAAGTATGAAAGGATGCAAGAGTCGCTGCTCAAGGCTGGAGGTTTCATCGTTTTGCTTTGACATGAGAACTGCCAGGGGTCCCTGAAGTATGTCAAACCATATTAGGCTCCGTTTCATCTGCAAATGTGAAACTGTCAGCAAAGTGTTTGATCTTGGGGTTGCAAATGGCATTATGTTTTCATCACATTATACTAACATGCCAACAAAAATAGTACAAAAGTGTCAATAAAGCCTGCGCCAAAGCAAGCCTGGGACGAGTTAGGACAAATGCACAACATATAAAACAAATACTGAGTTTAGATTAATAAAAGCAAGCATCAAAGAGGTTTTTATGAGGAAAGTGGCAAATTGGCTCAAATTGGTTATGAACCAAAATGATTCTGGCAGCATTTTTAAGAAGCATCATGCTTTACAGATTTGTTTCCATTTGCATCCATGTTAATAACAAATAAAGTAAATAAGTAAAAAAAATGAACGCACACTGTTTTAACATTTATAAATTGTATTATTAAATGTGACTTGTTTAATCAGCAGGTTGAACACACTTGACTTTCTTGCATTGTTACCCTAACATGACCCTGCATTAACCTTTCTTTCCTGAGGCTTGAAAAACACCTTGATAGTTTGTTGTACTCACAGACACACAGCTGAAATATACAGTCACATCTCTGCACAGATATTGGCTGCATGGATTATAATAATGCTTTGTAGCTCCCCTTTGTGTGGCTTGAATAAAACATCATCTTAATAAAGGTACTGAATAACTGTGTTTGCAATTCAATCTTGTATGTAGGTCATAATAATCAAATCATCTCACATTTTTAAAAAATATAATCTACTCTATTCATACATAATACTGCCAAAAAAGTCTTTAGTCTTCAGGAAAGGTTCTCCAGGCTTCTCAAAGGACATTTCAAAGCTGCTCCCAGGATGATCCAACACTGCTTCGATAATCCGGGCTCTGGGGAGGCCAATCCATGACTGATAGCTGTGTGTTTTTAATGCACTGGCAGTGCGCTTGGGATCATGAAAAAAAGCTGATGCCAGTCCGAAGCTTTCCAAATGGAATTGCATGGTGGATCTAACTTTTTCGTATTTATAATTGTTTTAATTTTGATATTTCCAACACCTGACATGCAGATCACTGTAGACACTCACTGATATACCGCTCTCCTCACCTCCTCCGCACACGTTCACAACAATTTGAACCAAAAATTTCAACTTTGAATCCATCGCTCCATAAGACCTGTTGGCGTGGCATATCTCAGCCTTTTCTCCCCGTTTCCCTTCCTTAAGAATGGCTAATTGACCTCCACTCTTCCACTGAGGCTACTTCCAATGAGGCTTCAGATCTCTCAGGTTCTTTTTCCTATTTCTGAAGGACAGCAGGTTCAGATACTCCTCATCTGCTGTAAATAGTTTTTACGCCTCCCATTTCTCCTTTTGTCCTCCACTTGTCTGCACACCGTGAGATATGAAAGGTTTTTGGCTAATAGCTCTTTGGTAATCACCTTGTTGGTGCCAAAATATTGTTTATGCCTGTCAGATTGTGTCTTCTTTGGAATTTGTGTTACATTCAAAGACATGAGAACAAATGATGTGATACTGCAACCGGGAGCTTAGAGATACAATTTTTAATTGGTTCTTTGCTAAGTTGTATGTAGATGCAGTCCTGGCTTGTCTGGAGATCTATTACTCTAGACCACTTTTAAAAAATGACAAGGAAGTCCGGCTCCTGGGAAGCAAAATATAAAGAAATGAGGGGTGGCTCAAGACTTTTGCACTGTAATTATATTAGGACTTTTGCAGGGATCCTTTATCATAACAATTTTGTGCAAACTACAAGTCTACTGATGAAACTCAAACTACAGATTTCTTGCACAGTTCTGATATATGTAACCCAAGAAAGTCCATAAACTGAGTTGAGTAGCACTTTTTTTGTTCTTCACGCTCTGTGCGTCTTGTTGAGAGGAGTGACAACCAACATCGCCTTGAAACACCAGCTGTGCCAACAAAAAAACTGATCAAACCACACAGAGAACTCATGAATTCAGTGGCGGCTATCCAGAAGGTAGAATCAACAAAGAAAACAGACAAAGATGACAAACAAGCAGTTAAGTGATCCAGAACTAGCAGCTTGGAAGCATATGGAGTGTCTCACTGCAGCAGGTGAGCCAGCCTCTGATTTGAAGGAAATGCTGTGTGAATCCTATCATTGTAATACAAGCACCTCAGACAGGCTGAGCATTGCAGACAGGACACCAGAGAGACACTGTCAGAGCGCCCTGGACATCCTGGCAGGCGTGATGAGCAGGTATTCATTGGTATTATTTATCTACAACGAGCTACGTCACGTGTCTTTCATTAGAACTCCAAAAACTGTCGAAAACACAGAGTTTTCTGTGTTTAAAATAAAAAGTGCAGCTAATTTTAAAATGAATGATTAAGTCATTTGAACCAATTAGAAGATGAAAGACGGGTAAAAAAGGAAAAAATTGTTGTCCTTTGTAATCATTTCTTTCCATATTTGGCTTTCAATACACTTCCATACAGGTTCCGGAGTACGGAAGCTGAGAGCGGACACTTTTTTCTGATGGTTTTCTCGTGTTATTTATCTCGTTATCATGAAATAACGATTACTGTCGATTACTATCTCGGAAAAACGAACTTTGTCTTCTTGAGATAAGGAGTTAATTTACCGATGGTTTTCTGGAGATCACGAGATGATCAGCTTTCATTGAATGTTCATGATCAGTTTCTCTGGGTTCTTAAAACCTTTCCAAGAACGTCTTCATGGTAACCGAATGTTGCAGCAGGGCTGAGCTGCAGTCGGGCCAGCCGTCTCCTTAATGAGGAAGGCTGATATGGAAGCTATTTATCTCGTTATATCGAGAAAAAAGGTAATCGTTATTTCGTGATAACGAGATAAATAACTCGTTATCTCGAGAAAACCATCAGAAAAAAAGTTTATAGGTACCACGTCCGCTCTCGGCTTCCGTACCGTAGCAATTAGAAATAACATCTTAAGTCACATGATAGGTAAATTCCATTGGCTTATTACAGCTCATGTTTGCAGAATGCAGTTTTGGTGGTCCTAAGTGTCGGTGTAAGAGTCGGTGATTTGAGGCCGCTGGAAGATTTCCTGCACTTGCATTGTCAGCCGCACAGTCTGATGCAGCGTTCCCGAGGAAGCGCAGCCGCAATGTTTCTCAGATTCCGAGTCCTTGTAGATGTAATTGCTCATTTGACGCTGCAGCCCACTTCTTAGTTTCCATTGCCCGGCCACATAAACTGCACAAAATTAGAAAGAGGAAGGATTTGTGGTGCGAGGGGCACGATGTGGTTCCTGTCCTTTGTTTTTTTTCCTATTTCTGCTTCGCTGTTAATCTGTTTCTCTTAACACGGATGCTTCACTTTCTCTCCCACTTCAAATGTTGCTTGTATTGTTGCTGGTGGCTACAGATGTTTTTAAACGTAAAATCTGCACAGTGTTACACCCCAGCGCACCGCAGCCTGTTGCACTCTGCCACTGTGTTGAAAGATGATGTGCTTATTTACAGCACACTAAACCAACTGTCTGAAGTCCTTAGCGGTCTCTTCCTTTCTCATGATGTCTCTGCCCCAGTTGGGTTGTTGAGTTAGCAGGGCCTGTCAGGCCAGTCTGTTGTTTGTTTCCCAAAAGCGATACAACATATCCAGTTACAGCTGGAAATATAAGCAGTTGGATTTCCTGGCCAGGGTTGGAAATAGATTGTAAGATTTAGAGACCATATTGAGACCACATCTTTCCCCTGAGCCTTCTGCACTGGGAACAAGATGTGAGAGGAACCAGAGGAAAGAGAAACTTTGACAAGTTGACGATATCTCAGAATTAGCCGACTGCATTAATGTACCGCATTCGCAGCAAAACATAACATGCACATGCTTGAAAACATATATTTGCAAGTTGGTTTTCAAAGTTCTTTATCGTGAACATATGACCCAGAAGCTCAGCGAAATCTACTATCAAGACATTTTAATTTTAACCTTTAATCTGTCATTTTAATCCCCAAAAAATTGAGATGCTATGTGAAGTTGTAATAAAAATATAATGCACTGATTAAGGGCAACAAATCAACTGCTGGAAATTTATTTTTATTTATATGGTGAAAAAAAAAAGATCATGTTTGTAAATGAGAACTGGTTCTCAAACACTTTACCTGGTAAAATAAAGGTTTAAAAATTAAAACAGAGATTTGAATTTCTTGGCAGCTGGAAAAGCAGAAAGTGTCACGGAATGCTGCGAAGGAGGCAGTCACCAGGAATCAGGACGTAGCAGGAAAACAGCTTTAATGCTGAAGACTTTCCCAAAACAGAATGCAGAACAGAGCTGGGCTGGAACTGGGAATACAGACTGGGAACACATGCGGAAGCACAGAACCTGCGCAGAACGCAGCGTTAGGAACGAGGCATGATGCAACAAGGAGCTTCGGGAAACAGAGAATTGACCGACTAGATGCGAAAAAAGGAACAACAGCAACAACAGCGGAAAGTTTTCCACCTGAAAAAGAAAAACAGTTTGACCTCCACAGCTGTGAGATCTGTGAAGTCTTTAACCTCTGGGCTCTGAGACTACAGAGAGATTTTAAAAATCCCAACAAACCTTGACATTTTCATTTTTGCCAAATCAAGCCTGTAAATTAAGAAAATAAATAATAGAACTGTACGTAAAAGATGGACGTAACCTCTGGACTGTAAAAGTGAAGGCAGTGCAGCAGGAGTAGCTACAGACAGAGAGTTTGAATGTGTAGGCCAAAGACCAGATTCCTGGTTTCTGCTCGGCGTCCAATTCCGAAACAAAAATATTTAAATTTATTCATAGTCGTAAACAGCGGTCATCAGACGGAACAGGAAGTGTTGAAGCATGAAATTCTGCTGCAGTCACTGCTGATCAGTCTGTGGGTGGAAAATGGCTAAATATCAAATTTGTCATTTATTGGTGAAATTAAATCGATGTCACTGAAATGTTGTTTAACAACAGCTAAATGTGTGTTTCAAGTGTTGTAGGTCATCTCCAGGCACCACTTCGTGCTTTGAAAGCGAGTGATTGGTTTCGGGCTCGGGCTCGACTGCACTGATGTCACTCGTCGCTACTTAAGCAGTTCTCATTATACCGTGCCATAGCGTTACCCGCGGGGAAGCCCCCCCTTTAAGGTTGTTGGTGCTGGCCAGGAAAGTGGATGCATTCTGTTTCTAATCAGATGTGGAGCCTCTTTACTGAAAAGTCAAACACTTGAGCGAAGCCTTAAGAGGCCCAAGCTGTAACCTCAGGAACATGTCAGCCTTTTTCCCCTGATCGCTCCTCTTTTCACTTTGCTTTTGTTTGTTTGTTTTGCCTGTCATGAGGCACTGCTTTTTCCAGCATGGCCTCCAAAACGTACAATTCCAGCACCAGACGTTCCTCTTCTCTCCTCATCTGTCCTCTCCGCCTGTATCTGGTCCTCATTTCAGACCCTGTAATTTCCCCTCCTGCTTGTATCTGTGGGACTTTTTGGGGTGAATTTCTGTCTGTTTGTCCTTCCAGGATTATTTTAAGCCATGTCAGCGGTTGCCACGGTGGCAGGCATCTCTTCGCCTGTCGGTTAAGTCTCGTCCTTCGCTGTCCTGCGAGAACTCGTCTTCCGTGTGGACAGAAATAGGCCGTGCGGGCTAATCACATGCAGAACAGGCGGCAATCTTTCAATTATAAGATAGATGTCATCAAATCAGGTTAACGGACTTGTTTAGATGACGTCTACATAAAAAGGATTAAATGCAAGTTTGTTATTAAGGATGATGAGCACAGATGCAGCCTGCGCATGCACACATGGTGTCTCTGTGAGTGTGTGTCTGCAGTGTTGTTAGTCAGTGTCACTGATCATCTCCTGCTAAATACCTTGTCCTCAGTCCACCTTCTGCTGGTTCTTCCTACCCCCCCACAGGCAACAAAGATGTGAAATGTTATAACTTCACTCACAGATGGTCCATCTAAGAATTCAGGAGCAGCATCTGGGATATCAGTCATCTGGTAGCAGAGAACAGTGCAGTTTATGGCTCTGCTCTGAATATCTGCCCTCAGATTACAGGCTTATGGAGAGGATCTCGGACATGTTTGTCTCTCAACATTACCCGTACAGAATCTTTTATGTCTAAACTGTGACTCATTACGGCTGACTGTTCATTAAACCCTGCTGTCAAACAGAGATTTTGCAGCTTAACCATTTTAAGTAGGCAAGGCAGGCCTGTCAAGCTTCGGATTTCTCAGCATGCACGGCCAACTGTTCGGAGCGTTTTGTGCTTTCTGGAACCTTACCGACTGGAATCACAGCAGGAAAAAATGTAAGGAATCGATTAACACGTGTTTAAGCTTTGTGAGGTTACAAGTGATGCTAAAAATTACATGCAGTAATTTGTCTGTTCTCTCACGACTGTCTCCTAATTAAATTTAGGATAGTTAAAGGACAATTCAGATTAATTTCATTATTGTTAATATTTCCCAATAATGTCCGTATTGTTGATCTGATGCCATCATCACTGTAGAGTTTCAGAGAAAGAGCCGAGCATGGGGGAGTGAGCAAAGCTGAAAAACCGCAGCGAGCCTGCTCCAGTTTTGTTCTTTTTTACAAGTACTAGATGCAATAAATTGTAAATTACCTGTTAAGGCTCAAAGTTAGTGGCCAGTTTGGTTGATGTATCTAAATGGAATCATTGAACTGGCACCTTTCAACTGTGTTTGTGGCGTCTGTCCAATTTAAATGCAGTTACCTGATGAAGAGTAAGTCTTAATGTTGTTAATTGTACCAATGAGACTGTCACAGAAGTCTGTAACTAGTATGTTATGAGTAAGTAAGTTACTGTCTGTGTGATGGCCCCAGACATCAAAATGACACTTTAAACAGTCCATAAATCATTGGATGGCATCAGTGTGGATATGTCCATTGAATAAAGTTATTGATTGAACGTCATGTATATCTGAATGAAGCAAAGCCATAAACTGACAAAGGAACAATGTCACGGTTACTGTTTGAAAATGCTTTTTTAAATTTATAAACTGCCATTGGAACATTTTTGAGTTTATACATTTTGAACATGAAACCACTCTTCTTCTTCTTCTTCTTCTTCTTCTTCTTCTTCTTCTTCTTCTTCTTCTTCTTCTTCTTCTTCTTCTTCTTCTTCTTCTTCTTCTTCTTCTTCTTCTTCTTCGTTTGTTTGCATGATGGTGGTCAGCGCTGTTTCCTCACAGCAAGAAGGTCTGGGTTCAAATCCAACACGCACGGCCCGGGTCGTTCTGTGTGGAGGTTGCACGTTCTCCTCGTGTCTGCGTGGGTTTTCTGTGGGTACTCCGGTTTCCTCCAACAGTCCAAAGATGTGGGGTTAGTTTAATTGTTGATTCTAAACTGCCTGTAGGTGTGAATTGGTGTCTGTCTCTCTGTGTTAGTCCTGCAGCCTGTCCAGGATGTCCCCTGTGACAGCTGGGATGGACCGCTCTCTTATCCAAATTGGTTTTATATTGTTACAATGTCTCTTATTTCTCTGGCTTCTCTCACTGAGTATTGATATGATGACACAAAACATTCTTGCCTTTAAACCCTGTATTTGAGAGTTAAACTTCTAAAGAATACTCAGAAAAAGGAAATGACAGCTCATCTCAGTTCATCTCACAACTTGCCACTGGGGGGGGGGGGGGGTTAAATACAGGTTTT